>SJYA01001934.1:1088889-1144974 GCA_006410615.1 Neotragus moschatus | reverse complement strand
AAACAGTGGAAACAGTGGCTGACTTTACTTTTCTGGGCTCCAAAATCACTGCAGATGGTGACTGTGGCCATGAAATTAAAAGACACTTACTCCTTGGAAGAAAAGTTATGACCAACCTAGATAGCATATTAAAAATCAGAGACATTACTTTGCCAACAAAGGTCTGTCTAATAAAAGCTATGGTTTTTCTAATAATCATGTATGGATGTGAGAGTTATACTATAAGGAAAGTTGAGCACTGATGAATTGATGCTTTTGAACTGTGGTGTTAGAGAAGACTCCTGAAAGTCCCTTGGACTGCAAGGATATCCAACCTTCCATCCTAAAGGAGATCAGTCCTGGATGTTCATTGGAAGGACTGACATTGAAGCTGAAACTCCAATACTTTGGCCACCTGATGCAAAGAGCTGACTCATTTGAAAAGACACTGATGCTGGGAAATACTGAAGGCAGGAGGAGAAGGGGATGACAGAAGATGAGATGGTTGGATGGCATCACTGTCTCAATGGAGATGAGTTTGGGTGAACTCTGGCAGTTGGTGATGGACGGGAGGCATAGCGTGCTATAGTCCATGGGGTTGCAAAGAGTCGGACACAATTGAGAGATGGAACTGAAATGAACTAAACTGAACTGAGTGAGTGTATAGACAGAATCAGACCTATTAAAGCCTTGATGATGCAGCAAGAGCTAGGTCCTCAGATGTACATAACCGTGATACAATGAAAATTTCCTCAGAGAGTAATGAGCTGAGTCCTTGAGCATTATTGTGTGGCCACATCCCCAGCCCACAGAAAGTCAGGTCAGCCATCTTTGATCCCAAGCTGCATAGTCATTTCCTGTCTGTGTTACATACACTGATCTTTGAACTTCAAGGAGGAGTGGTGCTCTTCTGGGAGGAGAGGAACTCAGAGCCTTCGAAAAGCTGTGTTTTACTATCCTCATTTTTTAAAATCTGCTTGATTACCAGGTTTGTAGAAAGTCAAGGTGCAAATTATGTTTGAGTGTGAGTCCTCACTTGTAAACTCTTTTATTAGGACCATCCTTTATCGTTTGCCTTCCACATGCAAAATTTCACAGCAGAGCTCAGTCAATTGAGCCTTATCAGGGTAGAATTAATGATCGTGAAGCGACCCAACTGCGCTGATCTGCCGTTTGAGGAGGTTTCATAGGGGGTCATAAGCATATTCAAGCTGCAACTTCCAATCTGTGGATCTGCTCCAGGTTCTTACTAGCAGGATCTATCTTGATCCTAGCCTTTCAAGAGTTCTGTTTTTTTAAGGGCTTCCCTCTTAGCTCAGTTGGCAAAGAATCCACCTGGAATGCAGGAGACCCTGGTTTGATTTCTGGGTTGGGAAGATGTCCTGGAGAAAGGATAGGCTACACACTCCAGTATTCTTGGGCTTCCCTTATGGCTCAGCTGGTAAAGAATCTGCCTGCAATGTGGGAGACCTGGGTTTGATCCTTGGGTTGAGAAGATCCCCTGGAGAAGGGAAAGGCTGCCCACTCCAGTACTGTGGCCTGGATAATTCCATGTGTACAGTCCATGGAACTGCAAAAAGTCAGACATGACTGCGTGACTTTTCACTCTGTTTTTTAAAGAGCAGCAAACAGCACTGTGACCTACATCACAGGCATGTCACCCACCATGGTCCACTCTCATCTGCTTTTTCACAGGGTGCCAATCCACAGTATAATTTTACCAGTGAAGGTTGAATCTTCTGAACAATCAATTCTGCAAGTCTTGTGCAGACAAAATAAATGATATGTAGATATTGTAGGATTCTAACAGGACCAGTTAAAGTGAAGGATACTGATTGTTACTTTGTATATACATATATATAAACACATAAAATATATATCCTATGTGTGTTTTTTTAATCATCTTGAGTCAAGAGAAAAGATACTGTAATTAATATGACAGAATCAAAAAATCAAGAAATTTTAACTATAAAAATTAAAGGAAAAAATTTAAATATTGGTTATTTCTTTTTAACCTTTTGATTTCCCAAATCTTTCTATTTCTGTCTGGCTCCTTCATTCACTCCTTAATTATTTATTTACTCACTTACTTGTTCATTCATCCTACACATGAGTTTTAAGCAATTAATAGATGTCAACACTATGTCAGATCCTGGGAATGAATGTAAGATTAAAAAAAAAATACAAACACAATCCAAGTCTTTTGGAGATCAAATACAGTGAGGTAAGACACATCCTTGATGAAAGTGAAAGAGGAGAGTGAAAAGGTTGGATTAAGGCTCAACATTTGGAAAACGAAGATCATGGCATCCTTTCCCATCACTTCATGGGAAATAGACGGGGAAACAGTGGAAACAGTATCAGACTTTATTTTTCTGGGATCGAAAATCATTGCAGATGGTAACTGCAGCCATGAAATCAAAAGATGCTTACTCCTAGGAAGAAAAGTTATGACCAACCTAGATAGCTTATTCAAAAGCAGAGATATTATTTTGCTGACTAAGGTCCGTCTAGTCAAAGCTATGGTTTTTCCAGTAGTCATGTATGGATGTGAAGAGTTGGACTGTGAAGAAGGCTGAGCGCCGAAGAATTGATGCTTTTGAACTGTGGTGTTGGAGAAGGCTCTTGAGAGTCCCTTGGACTGCAAGGAGATCCAACCAGTCCATTCTGAAGGAGATCAGCCCTGGGATTTCTTTGGAGGCAATGATGCTAAAGCTGAAGCTCCTGTACTTTGGCCACCTCATGCGAAGAGCTGACTCATTGGAAAAGACTCTGATGCTGGGAAGGATTGGAGGCAGGAGGAGAAGGGGACAACCGAGGATGAGATGGATGGATGGCATCCCTGACTCCATGGGCGTGAGTCTGAGTGAACTCCGAAATTCGGTGATGGACAGGGAGGCCTGGCGTGCTGTGATTCATGGGGCGGCAAAGAGTTGGACATGACTGAGCGATTGAACTGAACTGAACTGAGACACATCCATCAGTATTTGATTAAAATCCCTTAGCAAGAAGATTGCATAGAGCTCTTATTGGAGGCGTGGAATTGTCAGGGGACAGTTGTTGGTGGAAGTGATGTCAAAGACAAGTCCTAAAGTTCTAGCCATATTAACTAAAGGTAAGAGGTTTGCAAAAGACTGGGAAGAAAGAGAAATATCAGTGTTAGAGAAAGGCCAAGAAAATGTTCTTGAAGCCTAGAATGCCAAGAACAAGTGAAATTGGAAGGGTAATCAGAACCAAGTCATAAAGGAATCAAAATATACCCCTAATATGTTTGGATTTTATCACAAAAGATGATTCTTGAAGAAGAGTTCAGGGTAAAGATTGATTTAAGATGATCTGCAAAAGCAACTACACAAAATGATAAAAATATGAAAGAAGGAAGACGATGACAGTGAAGAGGTATGGAAGGACACAGACAGAATCAAGAGATTTAAGGAGACAGAACTGATGAGATTTAATTCATTCTTCCTTCTATCAGTTTCCAGAACAGGTTATTCTCTTCCTTTGACTTTCTCTTCCACCTCATATTTCTAAAACTCACCAGCCTCTCTACTGTCTACTATGACTCTTTTGTACTTCGTCCAGTTGAATGAAGGAAATATAGCTCATATATTTACCTAATAGCCCACTGACCATGGTACAACTTTCAGAAATCTTTAAAACCACTCTCCTCAGTAGTGTGAAAATTTGAATTTGCCACAAAAATCAAATGCTTTTGCCAAAGTAACACTACCATGTTGCACAAACAGGGTTATCACTCAAACAGAGGTCAGTGGAGCTGTGATTCAGCAGTCTTGCGTTTAGGTTCAGGCTGCTAGAACAGTGAACAGTTATTAACATGACATCCTTGGGCTTCTGTATGTACCTTCATTCTGGCTTCTACAGCTGCTGTTCAAACCGTAAGAAGAAGTTTAATTAAAAATATGCAAAAAAGCAATATTTGTTTCTCTGTGTATTCTGGTTATAAGTGTGGTTCTGAACCAACAAAAACTACAAACTGAATATAACACAAACATTTGAATATCATTTCCAATAATATTATTGGTATTCTTGTGTTTCCAGAATGAACATCTGATTACTATTAAACTTTATTCTCCTAGAAAAATAATTCTCTTCAATTACATAAGCATTTTAGAATTGTAGCCAAAGAAATATGTTTCAGTAGTTCCTTACAGTGTACATTTCATTACATATTAATGAATCAAACAAATCAATGTTTTAATAGACCATTAAATGACTTTTTCATGCTTACATCCATCCTTCTAAACATGCAATCAAATGAAGTCAGATCTACATTATGGCTGCAGATTAAAAGCATCATGGCTCATAACTTTCTCCAGATATAATTTTAAGCAAGTTTCAGGAAATATATGACACTGATGAATTCCAAAATCCTCAATTTTACTACTCTCTGTTACCTTTGTAGTAACTAAGTGGTGACATTGAAGTCACATGAAAAATTAACCAACAGATTCAGAAAACTGTATGAAAAGCCAACTAAAAAGGATGTGTGTGTCCATAACCATTAGTGAATAATCGGCGGCACTTGGAAGCATGAAATATTCTACTAGCAAAATGTTGTAAGAGAAAGGAGACGAAAGAGTTAGCATCCATAGTTCAAGTGACTAACAAAATTTTACTATAGATATTTGAGGCCTATTTTTCCTGCTTTAAAAAGCTACTGTGGTGACCACATTATACAGTTTTTAAATTGTAGTGTATATTTGGAATGAGGCACAAGTCCTCAGAAGGCTCTTTTTATTATCCCATCCTGACTGTAAAATTGAGAAAGAGTTGCATTTTCTTTTTTTTTTAATGTTTATTTCATATTGGAAAATAGTTGATTAGCAATGTTGTGCTAGTTTCAGGTATAAAACAGAATCATTTTTTTAGTTCTTTTTCAGTTTCTTTTCATGCTTAGATTATTACAGAATATTGAGCAGATTTCACTGTGCTATACAGTAGGTCTTGTTGGTTATCTCTTTTAAATATAACAGTGTGTCAATCATTTCCCTCCTCCCTTCCCCTCTTGGTAATCATAGTTTCCTTCTCTAGGTCTGTGAGTTTGCTTCTGTTTTGGAAATAAGTTCATTTGTAACATTTTTAAGATTCTGCTTATAAGCAACATCACATGAGATTTGTCTTTCTCTGTTTGGCTTACTTCACTTGGTATTACAATCTCCAGGTCCATCTATATTCCTCTAAATGGCATTCTTTCATTCCTTTTGATGGCTGAGTAATATTCCAGTGTGTGTGTGTGTGTACACCACATCTTCTTTATCCATTTACTCATCAACGAACATTTATGTTGCTTCCATGTCTTGGCTATTGTAATCAGTGCTACAATGAACATCGGAGGGCATAAATCCTTTTGAACCATGTTTTTCTCCAGATATATGCCCAGGTGTGAGATTGCAGGGTCATATGGTAGCTCTGTTTTTAGTTTCCTTTAAGAAACCTTTATACCATTCTTCATAGTGGCTGTACCAATTTACAGTCCCATCAACAGCGTAGGGGAGTTTCTGAAAAAATAATTGCATGTGATAATCTGAACAATGTCTTGTTAAGTGCGGTTTTATTTTAGGTAACAGTTTCTGGTGGATGGGGATGGTCTGAGCTGAGGCCCCTGCTTCTTTACCACGTCCATCTCCTACCTTCTATTTCTTGACCGCAACAGTTTGCTGCGCTGCCATTGTGAGACCCTTTGAAGCAGTAGATTCAACATCCCTCATCCATCGCAGATGCTCGGATATAATCATTGGGTAGGGGTCTTTTGGGAGAAAGTACTCAGCCATTCTAACGTGCGGTCCACTGTGAGAAACACTAGTAGCTCATTGACTGTAGAGGCTTTGTGTGCTTTGCTTACCTCTTTGGCAAAGCCTAGGACATCATAAAATTCAAGAAATGTTTATTGAATGAATAAATGAAACTGACTAAGGGAAAGAAACAAAGGGAGAGGAATAAAAAATTGGGGGACTAAATCAATTGACAAGCTGCTTCATTTTTCATTAATAAAAATGGATTTTTTTTTTCTAATGAAACAATGCAACTCTTAGCTCTTTGGCATTACAAGAGCCTCTGAAGCATGAGATCCTTTTAATAAAGTAGCTCCTCTTCGTTATAAATCATTCATGGGATAAGAGACTCTTAACTAGCAGTGTTACTTTGATAAAGCTCGTAAAGAGTGTAGCAACAGACTCATAAAAGGGTTCGTGATGAAGTCCAAAGGCCTATGGCCGTTGGTGTACACACAGCTCTAGTATTTCCAAGATGAAGAAATAGAGCAACTGGAGACTGATTATCATGTTCAAATAATTAAGAGTCACTTCCTTTTCAAGCAGAAGCCAGCTCTCTCGAACAATATTCATATAAAATGATGAGGGTCTTGGACAGAAAGAGAAACTTTAAAAGCGTAATTGTATATTATATTCCACTTGTATTCCTTCCAGAAAGGTACATAGACGCTACCAAGAAAGAGTCTTAAAGGAAACATGCTCAGTCACTCAGTCATGTGTGACTCTTTGCAATTCTTTGGACTATAGCCAGGCTCCTTCATCCACAGAATTCTCCAGGCAAGAATACTGGAGTGGGTTGCCGTTTCCTTCTCCAGGGGATCTTCCCGACCCAGGAATTTAACCAGCATCTTCTGTGTCTGCTGCATTGACAGACAGCTTATTTATCACTGAGCCACATGGTAAAAAAGAACTAATATTCATGTTGAGAGTTAAATCATCTCTTGAATGCTTATCATGTGCAAGAGACCTTGCTAAGACTGTGCATGTGTTACTTCATTCGATTCTCAAAATATCAATTTGGGNTTTAACCAGCATCTTCTGTGTCTGCTGCATTGACAGACAGCTTATTTATCACTGAGCCACATGGTAAAAAAGAACTAATATTCATGTTGAGAGTTAAATCATCTCTTGAATGCTTATCATGTGCAAGAGACCTTGCTAAGACTGTGCATGTGTTACTTCATTCGATTCTCAAAATATCAATTTGGGATAAATGTTACTATTCATCTTTGGGAGGCCAGTTAACCTGCTGGAAGCTTTATAGTAGTAAGTGCTAGGAGTGGCTCTCAACCCAAATCTGTTGACAGTAGGGCCGTTGTCTACTTCTCTCTACCTCTCTGTTTTATGGTGCACTCAGAGACCTCCAGGGATGTATAGTGTACCCTACAAACTTCAAAACAAATCTCACATGTATGTCCCATTTTTTGCAGGAATTTTTCTTGCATTCTTCTGCTACTGGCTTATGGGCCTGTTTGACCATGAAAGCTAATTTTGAAATCACTTTAATGCATAATATAATTAAGCATTTTTATTGAGCTGAGGACAGGTAAAACTAGCACAGGGCTTCCCTGGTAGCTCAGCTGATAAGGAATCCACCTGCAATGCAGGAGAACCTATTTGGATACCTGTGTCAGGAAGATCACCCTCGAGAAGGGATAGGCTACCCTCTCCAGTATTTATTGGGCTTCCCTGGTGGCTCAGACAGTAAAGAATCTGCCTGCAAGGCAGGAGACCTGGGCTCAATCCCTGGGTTGGGAAGATCCCCTGGAGGAGAACCTGGCAACCCACTTCAGTATTCTTGCCTGGAGAATCCCCATGAACAGAGAAACCTGGTGGGCTGCAGTCCACAGGGACGCAAAGAGTCAGACATGACTGAGTGACTATGTGCACAAAACTAGCACAAACCAAGTTCTCATCTCACATATAAAACTTAAAACCCCAAGTAACTCAAGTGTTCGGATGACATCTGATTTTATCCTATATCCAAGAACTTAAAACGCCAATCACAGTCACCAGCAGCTTCACTGGTTCTTATGTTCCAGGCACTTCACTAGAAATTCTGCAAGTCTCATTTATCATTTTACTTTCAAAATTATTCTTTTAACTATTGCTGCTCATTAAATGAGGAAATTTGAACAATGAGAGGTTATGTAACTTGCTCAAGATAAAAGTACTGGTAGATGGCCCAGCCAGAACTAAAACACAGATGTCTTCCACTACACTAAAACTACCTTCCAAGAAATAATTGATGATTTCTACATTAGACAGCAGTATATTCAATTTTTTTTCTTACACTTAGTAATTTAAGAATCTTCTTTTTTTCCCCAGTAACTAGTTCTTTTACAAACATTGCTGTTGATCCAAATAAGCAAAAAATGTTAGAATGGATCTTTGGGTTTCAGAAAAAGACTGAAATAATATTAAAGGTTGAGGGGAAAATACCTCCTTCTTTTAAGACACCAGTTAAATAAGGAAATGAAAAGGTGCTAGCATGGAAGATGATGTTCATAGCCACTTGGCTTTGACCAGAGATGCTTCTCAGAGAAAAGCTAGGACTTGAGTAAAACATTTTTCAACTCATCACAGCCAAGTGTTTAATTTTTTCAAGTGCAATTTGTGTTTGTTTTTGAAATTATGATCTCTACTTTGCAAGTGAAATTCCACACACCAAAGTGTGAGTTTATTTTGATAAAACCACATTTCAGATTCCACATGCAACTATAAAATCAGGACATGTGGTGTGGGGTTTTCATAAAAGTCAAAATCTGGTAATTAGCACCAAAACTGTTCCTTGAAATTTGAAAGTATTGGAGATAATAGAAATAAAAGCTTATAGAAATGCCAAGAATTTTTGTCCTTGCTAAATCCTACCCAAATACCACAATGCACCAAGGTGATATGTATTTTGAATCTATTATACTTGCCTATTAAGAGGGAAAGAAGACATGGGCATATTTTTGCAACTTTTTTTATTTCTATAAAGATTTCTCCTGGTTTAAAATTGTTCAAATTTTAAGACTGAGCTTCACCAACTGGGAAACTATAATATAGACCTGAGCATGGGCTACTGGCCTTTAGCCAGAAAATGAAAACACTGCATAAAATATTTAAAGGTAGCTCCATTGCATCCAAATAGGTATCTTGATGTGAGGGACAGAGAAATGATCCAACAAGCAATTTAAGATGGATTACATGGGAAGAAACTGAAGTCCCAGAGTCCCCGACCCTTTGGCTGATATTCACTTTTGTCCCTTTTCATAGTATGTGTGTGAATGTTTGTGTATACTTTAATTCTGCCAGCTTTAACAGAAGTTAAAAAAAATAAAATAAAATCTACCTTGGCGAGTTTCCAGCCCAAATTGGTGACTGGATGCCTGATTCTGCTGATTTCAATAGTGGTATCACCTCCTAGTCTTCACTGCACCTCAAGCCTATGTTATTATTTAGTTGAAGAGTAGCAGGATTTAATGTTTCAAGACTTGGCAGGAGATTGCCCCAGCAGTCCTTAAACAACAGCATACTGTATTTATTTGTGTATGGCATTTAATCCAATGTATGTAATTCTATCCCCAAATTCAACATTTGTTGGCCATTAAATAGGGAGTGATTCTGTTTAAGTCAAAACAGCAGTCAAACAGGAACAATACTGTATTATAGCTTGGATGTGAGCTAAATAGTTGATACCAATTTTTTGGAAAACAACCAACATCTTTTATTTTGAATAATGCACTCTATTTTTATAGGAAGTAAATCAAACCTTTAGTTATGTAGGAAAGCCATGTTAAATACTCAAAAGGAATTAACTTGTAATGAAATACCTCAAAATTTCTTAGAAAATACTATCAACTATGAAACAAAAAGTAATGAAATACTGACTTTCTAACATATGTATAAAAATATTTAACATAGTATCCATTTTAAGATATTTAACCTTATTAACAGTTAACATTTTATATGTCTTTATTATGTATAAATGGGGAAGTGACAGAATTTTGTTGGACACAGAAAAAAAGGTTTAAAATATCTGAAGCTTCTTGATGAAAGTGAAAGAAGAGAGTGAAAAAGTTGGCTTAAAGCTCAAAATTCAGAAAACGAAGATCATGGCATCCAGTTCCATCACTTCATGGCAAATAGATGGGGAAACAGTGTCAGACTTTATTTTTCTGGGCTCCAAAATCACTGCAGATGGTGACTGCAGCCATGAAATTAAAAGACACTTACTCCTTGGAAGAAAAATTATGACCAACCTAGATAGCATATTCAAAAGCAGAGATATTATTTTGCTGACTAAGGTCCATCTAGTCAAAGCTATGGTTTTTCCAGTAGTCATGTATGGATGTGAGAGTTGGACTGTGAAGAAGGCTGAGCACCGAAGAATTGATGCTTTTGAACTGTGGTGTTGGAGAAGACTCTTGAGAGTCCCTTGGACTGCAAGGAGATCCAACCAGTCCATTCTGAAGGAGATCAGCCCTGGGATTTCTTTGGAGGGAATGATGCTGAAGCTGAAGCTCCAGTACTTTGGCCACCTGATGCGAAGAGTTGACTCATGGGAAAAGACTCTGATGCTGGGAGGGATTGGGGGCAGGAAGAGAAGGGGACGACAGAGGATGAGATGGCTGGGTGGCATCACTGACTCGATGGACGTGAGTCTGAGTGAACTCTGGGAGTTGGTGGTGGACAGGGAGGCCTGGCGTGCTGCGATTCATGGGGTCGCAAAGAGTCGGACATGACTGAGTGACTGAATTGAACTGAAAGATTTAAAGATAGAAAAATATATAAATGATCTGCACTTAGCCTGTGTGTAGCAAGATGCAAATGTATTTTCTTAAGTAAGAAAGCCCAGATTATTTATGTTGTAGGTTCCAAATTATTGACTCCATCCAAGTTGCACCATTTTATCTTCTTGATATTGAGTTTGGACAAGATCGTTTAGCCAGGCACTGGGCATGTGAAATTATGCTACCGTCTGGGACTATGAGAACAAAATGTGGAGAGCCAAGGACCACCAGCCAAATGATGGTCCCACTGCCCAAAATCTCTTATGATGTCTCCAAGTGGCCTATGCTTACTGTGTTCCTCTGTGGCTGAGTCTGCACAGCACAGAGTGAGCAAATGATTGTGATAGAAAAAAAAAATAGAATCTGGCTTTGAAAACTCTTCTGCAGAGTAGGACATTACCACTGACTGTCTTGGAAACTTGGACAATATCTTCACATTCTATGTGTATTTCCTTCCCCATAAAATAAAGAAGTTGGATTAAATGGCAACCCACCCCAGTATGCTTGCCTGGAAAATCCCATGGACAGAGGAAGCTACAGTCCCTTGGGTTGCAAAGAGTTGGACACGACTGAGCGACTTCATTTCACTTCACTTGGATTCAAGTAACTCTTCTTGCCTGGAGAATCCCATGGTCTTGAGGAGCCTTGTATTTCTTCATCACCTATTATATTAGGTGCTAGAACTGCAAAGAAGAGTGAGAGAGAATCTTATCCTGCAGGAAGTTACAGTCTAAAGGGAAAGTGATATGTAAATAGACCATTTTAAGATAACATAGTGTTAAGGGAAATATTTTCCACAAGGCTCTATAAGAATCCATGCTTTCTTTTATGAATCTTTGCTAGTAATTTTTCTCAACATTTTTTCCTCAATAAGAAGAAATATTGTACCCTTACCTTCATCAGGAGGAGGAAATATTAAAAAAGACTTGGGAGAGGGACATGGGACAAAAGCCATGGTTTGCTTCCAAGAAGAGACAGGAGAAAAAAAATGGGAAAGGGAAGCCAAGAAAACTCACATTCAAATGACTTAATTATCTCTCAGCTGGCTTGTATAACACTGTAGTCTATCTGTCCAAGTTGGCCTCTGAGCAACCAAAGAAATTCTCTGTCTCCTTCCCCAATAAATATAATTTGTACACTAACAAATGTGTTTTGGAAATTATTTAAAAAGTGGTCAAGAACCAAAAAGGTGACCTTGTTCCAGCCAAAATGTAAAGGACATTATTGATGATTTTGTATGTTTAGTAAATCTTCCCCCTGCTAACCATTTCATTTTCAAAATTCATAAATCCTTACAGTTGAAATACTAGTAAAATGAAGGTTTTTTTTTTTTAATATTCTGGAATTTAGAACTGATGGGTCTGACCGTTTTCTTTACAAAACTTCAAATAACTGTGAAGCGCTACCTGCCCAGCTGTATATGCGTGTATGTTTCACTCCTTTAGGTTACTCGAAACAGTGATGTACACACTGATAATTTATGCTGCCAAGATTCTGAAGGCAAAAATAATACTTTAAATAAGAAGATTGGAGGTTTTCCTGAAAATGATTGGAATATAGCCTTTGTGATTTTCTATACTCTTTTCTTGCTGTCTTAGGTTCAGTGCTTCAAAATGGGAAAATATATATCTGAGAGTTGAAGGGAAAAAAATATCCTTGCCAAGCAGATGTTGGTAAATTGCCAGCTGAAACAAAGTTGTGATGCTAGTGACAGCAAGATTGGTTTCTAGAGGATATTTAGAAAGCACAGAGCCTGGCTTTGCTATCATTCCCCTCAGGAAGGGCCTGGATGATGGGCCACAGCACATTATCAGTTAGCATCTTGCTTCCAAACATCTGGATTCCTAGCCTCATCCATTTAAAAATGATTTATTCATTGTAGCCTGTTGTTTGTTGAGATTTCAGCCAAAATAGAAAACATTCAGTCACCCCTTCTCCAGGCTTCCATTTTTTACCTTTAGATTCTTCTTTCTTCTTACAAATAAATCTAACACAAAATTTTATTGGCTGGTTTTTTAGAGTGTACCCTTGTAAAGAGTACAAGAGTAAAAGGAAATTCAAGCAAGCCAAAACAATGAGACTTTTTGTCTCAGTTACTCAGATAGTTAAGAGTAAAATATATTTAGAGCTTAAATTATACAGAAAATTCATTTGTATTTCACATCATTTTATTGGTACAGAACAATGGTTTACAGACAACTTTTAACATCAGAACAATTTGAAAAAATTTTAAGGATGAACACACTCAAGCCTTAGCCCAAACCTATAGAAACAGTTAAGATACAGGAGTGTTTTATTGAGAAAGACCCTCAACCTTGATTAAGAAGCACTGTTCTAGAATGTCATTTCATTTAATATTAGGTGTTAAGCACCAGACACAAATTAGACTATGACTGCATTTTGTGTGTGTGACAAGGGAAGGAGAGGCCGACTGGGTATATGCAAAATATAAAAGAATTTACAGATAAATCATTAAGACAAGTACACAAGCTTGGCAGAATTACTAAACAGAAGTTTTTATTTAAAATTAATTATATTTCTACATACTAGTCACAGAGACTTAGAAATGAGTTTTTTAAAATTAAAATTTTAAGGCACCAGAAGTGTCAAATATCAATAAATAAATACATCAAAGGATGTGAATTAAACTATAAAGCTGTATTATTAAGACTAAATGAGAGACACATCATTATTTAACAATAGATTCAATATTGTAAAAAATGTGAAATCTTTCCAATTTGTTAAATATGATACAATCTCAAAAAAATTCACAATAGATTTCCTTTCCAGGCAGGAAGTAACCAGGACCTGACAAACTCTCAAAAATACACTAGAAAATGCAAAGGGTCAATAATAACCAAAACATTCGAGAAATGATAGTGAACATTCTCTAACAAATGTCAAGACATTACAAAACTACAGTATTTACATTTAAGACATTGTGGTCTTGGTACAAGATATATGGATATAGATATAATTACCAGTTATTTACCAACGGAAGAAAAAAATCCAAGAAACGTGATTTCTGATGAAATGTCAGTGCATAATCATGGGGAAAAGAGGGTAACTCTTTCTTTTAACAATAAATGATAACTCAGATGATTTCATACTCGTATGAAAAATGGGTATCTCCATATATAAAGCTTAGGTCTGGGCTTCCCAAGTGGTGTTAGTGGTAAAGAACCTGCCAGCCAGTGCAGGAGACATAAGTGACATGGATTCTATCCCTGGATCAGGCAGATCCCCTGGAGGATGGCTTGGCAACCCACTCCAGTATTCTTGCCTGGAGAATCCCATGGACAGAGGAGCCTGGCGGGCTACAGTCCACAGGGTTGCAGAGAGTTGGACATGAATGAAGCAACTTATCAGATAGAAGGCTTAAGTCTAATTTAGACCTAAATGTGAGAAAGCAAGACAAAGTTTTAAAAAATAGAATAAAAGAATGTTTTTCTGATTTCAGGTCAGGAATTCTTTTTAAAAACACAGCAATAAGAATTGGTATATTTNCATGAATGAAGCAACTTATCAGATAGAAGGCTTAAGTCTAATTTAGACCTAAATGTGAGAAAGCAAGACAAAGTTTTAAAAAATAGAATAAAAGAATGTTTTTCTGATTTCAGGTCAGGAATTCTTTTTAAAAACACAGCAATAAGAATTGGTATATTTGATGCCATTACAATTTTTAATGTCTGTCTTCTAAGTCATCACTGAGAAGATGGACAGGCAAACTATGAAGTAGAAGATGACATATTCAATGTGTAAATTTCACAAATAATAAAGAGACTTTCTATAAGTCATTCTTCATTTATTGTCATGGAAATGCAAATAAAGCACCATGGGATGTCATTATAAACCCTCCTGGAAAACTAAAATTAAAAAGAGTGATCATAATGACTGTTAAAGAAAAATTGAAGTCACAGGGACCTTCATACACTATAGGTGGGAGAATAAATTGCTACTACCGCTTTGGAAAAGTATTTAACAGCATTAAATTGTGTGCAGAGTACATCATGTGAAATACTGGGCTGGACAAATCACAGGCTGGAATCAAGATTAGTGGGAGAAGTATCAACAACCTCAGATATGCAGATGATACCACTCTAATGAAAGTGAAGAGGAACTAAAAAGAGCCTCTCGATGAGGGTGAAAAAAGAGAAACTCAACATTCAAAAAACAAAGATCATGGAAGCAGATACCATCACTTCATGGCAAATAAAAAGGGAAACAGTGGAAATGTCAGATTTTATTTTCTTGGGCTCCCAAAACACTTCGGATAGTGCCTGCAGCCATGAAATTAAAAGGTGCTTGCTCCTTGGAAGACAAGCTACGAGAAACTAGACAGTGTATTAAAAAAAGAAAGACATCATATTGCCAACAAAGGTCCTATAGTCAAAGTTTTGTTTTTTCTAGTAGTCATGTACAAATGTGAGAGTTGAACCATAGAAATAGCTGAATGCTGAAGAAGTGATGCTTTCAAATTGTGATGCTGGAGAAGTCTCTTGAGAGTCCCTTGGACTGCAAGGAGATCAAACCAGTCAATCCTAAACAAAATCAATCCTGAATATTCATTGGAAGGACCGATGATGAAGCTGAAGCTCCCATAATTTTGCCACCTGATGAGAAGAACAAATTCACTGGGAAAGATCCTGATGCTGGGAAAAACTGAGGGCAGGAGGCGAAGGGGCCAACAGAGGATGAGATGGTTGTATGGTATGGACTCAATGGCCATGAGCTTGAGAAAACTCTGGAATACAATGAAGGACAGAGAAGCCTGGTGTGCTGCAGATTATGGGGTCACAAAGAGTCAGACATGACTTAGCAACTGAACAACAACAACAACAACAAATTAAAGTTGAACATACACAAGCCTTATGAGCCAACAATCCTACCCTGGGCAGTTATCTAAAGAAAAGTGAACAATGAGACATACAAAAATGTTCATGGAGGAATTATCTATAACAATGGAATGCCCATCAGCAATAAAATAGTGCTATATTTATGCAACGGAATATCATAGAGCACACAAAAGTAACAGGCAATATGCAGTGACATGGATGTTATTGTTCAGTCACTCAGTCATGTCTGATTCTTTGCAGCCCCACAGACTGCAGCACGCCAGGCTTCCCTGTCCCTCACCGTCTCCTGGAGCTTGCTCAAACTCATGTCCATTGAGTCAGTGATGCCATCAAGCCAGCTAGTCCTCTGTCACCTCCTTCTCTTCCTGCATTCAGTCTTTCCCAGCATCAGGGTCTTTCCAGTGAGTTGGCTCTTCACATCAGGTAGCCAAAACATCAGAGCTTCGGTGTCAACATCAGTCCTTCCAATGAGTATTCAACACTGATTTCCTTTAGAATTGACTTGTTTGATCTCCTTGCAGTCCAAAGGACTCTCAAGAGTCTTCTTCAACACAACAGTTCAAAACCATCAGATCTCGGGCGCTCAGCCTTTTTTATGGTCCAACTTTCACATCCAAACATGACTACTGGAAAAATCATAGCTTTGACTATAGGACCTTTATTGGCAAAGTGATGTTTCTGATATTTAATATGCTGTCTAGGTTGTCATAGCGTTTCTTCCAAGAAGCAAGTGTCTTTTAATTTCATGGCTGCAATCATCATCTGCAGTGATTTTGGAGCCAAGAAAAATAAAGTCTGACACTGTTTCCACTGTTTCCCCATCTNCCATTCCAGTCCATTTTAGTTTGCTGATTCCTAGAATGTTGATGTTCACTCTTGCCATCTCCTGTTTGACCGCTTCCAATTTGCCTTGATTCATGGACCTGACATTCCAGGTTTCTATGCAATATTGCTCTTTACAACATCGGACCTTGCTTCTATCACCAGTCACATCTACAACTGGGTATTGCTTTTGCTTCAGCTCCATTCCTTTATTATTTCTGGAGTTATCTCCAGAAATACTGGAGTACCTGATCTCCAGTAGCATACTGGGTACCTACTGACCCGGGGAGTTTCTCTTTCAGTATCCTATCATTTTGCCTTTTCATATTGGTCATGGGGTTCTCAAGGCAAGAATACTAAAGTGGTTTGCCATTCCCTTCTCCAGTGGACCACATTCTGTCAGACCTCTCCACCATGACCCGCTGGTCCTGGGTGGCCCCACATGGCATGGCTTAATTTCATTAAGTTAGACAAGGCTGTGGTCTGTGTGATCAGATTATGTGATTATGGTTTCAGTGTGTCTGCCCTCTGATGCTCTCTTGCAACACCTACTGTCTTAGTCGGGTTTCTCTTACCTTGGACGTGGGGTGTCTCTTCATGGCTGCTTCTCCTTACCTTGGACGACGGATATCTCCTCACGGCACCCCTCCTGACCTTGAATGTGGAATAGCTCTTCTTGGCCTTCCTTTGTCCATGCAGCTGCCGCTCCTTGGACATGGGGTAGCTCCTCTCGGTCGCTGCCCCTGACCTCGGGTGAGGGGTAGCTTGTCTCAGTTGCTGCCCCCAGCCTCAGGCATGGGGTAGCTCCTCTAGGACACTCCTGTGCCAATCGCAGACTGGTTGGTACTCTCGGTTGCCGCCCCTGACCTTGGGCGAGAGGTACCTCCTCTTGGCCACGTTTCTGTGTGGAAGAAAGATGAATATTTTGAATGATAAAACTTTCAATTCACAAAGAAGATAGACATCATAAACCATCAGACACCTAACAACAAAGAAACGAAGATACCTAAAGAAAAAAATCAGATAATAAGGGAAAAGAAAGATTACATAATCATAGTGAGACATACTAACATTTCTCTAAGAATATTTAATCAAGTGCAGAAGAAATAAGAATAGGAACATGTTGAGGATGTCACTAATGATTTAAACACTGGATCATAGAAAAAGCAAGAAAATTCTGGAAAAACATCTCTTTATACTCCGTTGACTACACTGAAGCTTTTGACTGTGTGGATTAAAACAAACTATAGAATATTCTTAAAGAGATGCACATACCAGACCACCTTACTAGCCTCCTGAGAAACCTGTATGCAGGACAAGAAACAACAGCTATAACTAGACATGGAGTAATGGACTGGATCCAAATTGGGAAAGGAGGATGTCAAGGCTGTGTGTGTCACCTTTTTTATTTAACTCATATGGCGTACATCATGCAAAATGCCAGGTCAGATGAAATAAATTCTAATAAATTCTCTTTTCATTTTTTTTCTGCTACAAATATTTTCTAATTTTGCTTGTTATCTCTTCCTAGGTACATCTATCATTTTAAAGTGAACATTTAATATCCAAATATATGGGTTTTTTTAAAGTATCTTTGATAATTTCTCATTTTGATATTAATTTCTAATCTAAATGCTTTTTTCTTTGCAATCACCCTCTGTGTTTTTCCAGTCTTTTAACTTTCTTGAGACTTTCAATGGCTAAAAGTAAAAAAAAAATCTCTTGGTAAATGTTACATTGCACTTGAAAATAGTTTCCTTTGACGTTGATTTCTAAATCCACATAAAAGAACAGACTCTGCATGATTTCCATACCTTTAGATCCTGAAGTTTTTGCACTTTGTTTTCTGTCCCTGGATATGTCACAGTGTTTTCTGGTTTATAGTCCATAAGAACTTGAATAGAATTTGTATCCTGCTGTTGTAAGAAAATCATATAAATCTTAATCATATTGAATTGACTCATAATGCTTTTCAGGTATACTATATCCTTCTACTTTTTTGTCTATTCATTCTATTAATTTTTGAGAGTTTGGTACTGAAACTCCAACTAAAAATAATAATTTATCTATTTAAAAAATAATTATAATTTAGAGTAGAACTGTATGCAACTTTGTTCTCTATTTCCTAAATCTCCTGTAAATGTGTTATTATACTTCCATAATTTAAAAAACAATAAGAAAGTAATAGCCTTAAAGAAAAGGCAAACCAAAAAAAAAAAAAAAAAAAAAAGCAAAAAACAATAAAAAAAAAAAAAAAAAAAAAAAAAAAAAAAAAAACTGCAATGAAATCAAAACAAGAAATGAAGAGGCTAATGTGCACAAAGTTCCTCCAACTATGCCAGCAGAGACAAATTGATCAATAAATGTGAACGCTTGTGATTCATCCAGAAAATATATATATATTAAGCACCACTGATTGGATAACCATTAGGAATGTACTTAGTGAGCAAAACAAATGTGGCTGTGGTCTTCACGGAATTTTCAGTACAAAAAAAAAAAAAAGCAAATAAACAAGTAGGCAAAATATATTCCCAAATAACTATTTTTTTTGGTTTTGGTTTTAACTGAGGAGCTATTGCATTTCTTTGAAGGTTTTTGCCTCACTTCCCTCTACCCTTCCCAAGAGAGTTTCTGAACTGACAGCCAGGGAGGATTCCCCTAAAAGACACTATGCTCCCCACTTTGCAGTTCTCAGTTGGAAATGACAAAGAAAAGCAAAAGCGTCAAGTCCTATTTGGAAACTATGTTAATACTATCCCATCCTACCTGCCAGTCTTGTTTTCTATTCCATTTTTCCCCCTCTATTGTTTTGAACAGCAAATACATGTACAACAGGAAAAAAAGATGGAGGAAAGATGTTTCTGAGGTGGAAAGACAAGGGAGAAAGAGAAACAGAATTGAATCAGAATATATATGGGGTTGTTGTTTACCGACTGAGCCATGAGGGAAGCCTTTAGTCACTTAGTCATGTCCAAACTCTCTTGTGACTCCATAGACTGTAGCCCACAAGACTGCTCTGTCCACAGGATTTCCTAGGCAAGAACACTGGAGTGGGTTCCCATTTCCTTCTCCAGGGGGATCTTCCCAACCCAGGGACTGAACCTTTGTCTCCTGTTTTGGCAGGCAGATTCTTTTCAACAGAGCCACCGGGGAAGACTAGTATATGGGGTAGAATTTGTTATTCTAAAGGTGAATTTTAATTACCTTAGCATAATATACCTCATTCTTCCTTTACAGGCAATCAAGTCAAACTATAATGTCTCTACAGATATACTAGTGAAAAATGTTACTGTTTTTAAGACAATTAATACTTCAGCAGAAAAACAAAGAAGCAATGTAAATATGTATGAAAAAGCCAGCACTAGGCTTTTGACTATCTTGGGTCTCCAGTGTTCTTTCTACGCCACGTATATTACAGAAAGAAAACGAGCATTCTCTCACACTAGTCATTTATTATTTATTTTATGCTTTAATTATTTGTGGAAATTCCTGACAGCTTTTTATTCAGCAGCTTCTACTGACAGTCAAGTTTGTACATTAAGGAGAAGGCGGATGAATACAGCTTGAAAGGAGAAAACCGAGCTGGACACTGAGTGGCTATGGACCACGTAGCTGAAAATTTGGAAATAATTTGTTTTAGGGTAAATGGTAAAGAAAAAAGAAAAAAAATGATCCTATGACACAGTTTGACTTCTTTCCTAGAAGGTGTTTTGAGAGTGTTATTGCTACAAGGAAAGGTAGCTTAAAGTCACTAGATTTGGACGTTTTCCTTCAGTCTGCTCCACCTGTCATATCATGGCCCTCTATTACTACAGGAGACTTTGTAACCCCCTGGAGAGAGATAGCACTTGGTTTTGGAGCAAGGACACGATGGTGTGATAATAATGATTCAGGAAATTAATCTGGTAGCGTGAGGATTTATCAGAGTCCATTCATTCACAAATACAAACAGTACCATGCACTATTTTAAGTATTAGGTTGGGAGACTATGTAAGCAATCTGGATCAAAAGAATGAATATTTGAACCAGAACAGTGGCTCTCATTTGCTTACCTGGTGGCTCAGCAGTAAAAAATCTTTACCTGCTGTGCAGGAGACTCCAGAGATGCAGGTTCGATATCCTGGTTGAGAAGATCCCTGGAGGAGGGCACGTCAACCCATTCCAGTATTCTTGCCTGGAGAACCCTGTGGACAGAGGACCTTGGTGGGCTACAGTCCATAGGGTCACAAAGAGTGGGACATGGCTGAAGCAACTTAGCACAAATGCACAGTGACTCTAATATACCTTCTTTGGTTTGCTTTGCATTTGGTTTAGTTGCTAAGTTGTGTCTGACTCTGGTGTTCCCATGGGTTGCCGCCTGCTAAGCTCCTTTGCCCATGGGATTTCCCATGCAAAAATAATGGAATAGATTGCTATTTCCTTCCCAAGGTCTTCCCGACCCAGGGATTGAACCCAGGTCTCCTGCTTTACAGGCATCTCTTGTACTGCAGGTGGATTCTTTACCGATTGAGCTATCAGGGAAGATGAATACCTTCCTAATTCCTACATATTTGTTTATTTCAATCAGAAAGTGTTTCTGTGTCTTTGGATACTGGCTTTTGTTTTTGGTTTATTGGAGTTGTTGGCATCTTTGTAACCCACTCCAGTGTTCTTGCCTGGAGAATCCCAGGGACGGGGGAGCCTGATGGGCTGCCGTCTGTGGGGTCGCACAGAGTTGGACAGGACTGAAGTGACCTAGCCTTAGCCTTAGCCTGGCATCTTTGTTGTTGTTTCTCTGTTTTCATTTGTTTTTGATTTTTTTTTCAGGCATGATCAATTAGGTTTACTCACCCATGTATAAAGATCCATTCTTATAGTCTAAAGATCAATAGAACTCATTGACCATCCAAGAGAAGATCTGTTTTGAAGACTTCAGGTTTTATTCTCTTCTTATTTATGACACCCAAATACAACAGTTGCCATTTCTGGAGATGTATTCAGTTGCAGACTATTCTTGCTACTTTAAACCCAACATAGCTATTCCTTATAACAAAACAGAAGGGAAATTATAATTGTTATTATTCCTATTTACAGATTGAAAACTTGAGATTCAATGAGGTTAATAATGGCTCTATAACAGTGGAGCCAGGTCTTAAACTGTCTGTCTTGAAAGCCTATGTTCTTCAGAATTTTACTTATTCCTTTCACAAAACTTTGACCTTAAAGAGTAGCACAATGATAATTACAATGCCTCTAAATTTTTATCAAAATGGGAAAGTGCTCTTGATTTTTCCTTCTTTTGTAGCAGCACCTCAGAGGATTTATCCAGCAGCTTCTGACAATACAGTGAGCACATGAGACAGGCATTATCTGTTCCCCGCGCACTCGCACCAGGAGCTCACGTTTTCTCATTGCCTTGCACATCACACTCTTTTTCTTTGAAGGGAATCCCATTTTCCCACCTGCATCCATCATTCATCTGTCATTCCATTCAACTGGTGAGGTTTTTAACTGGAAGGTTTTTTTTTTTTTTAATCTTTCTTGGCTAACTTTGTCTCTTGAGGTCTTTGCTCTGAATGCAGTTTTAAAGCTCAGCTCATTTTCTTGTCCCCAGTCCATCGTCTTGGGAGTAGCAATTAACACAAGTGCAGGATTTTGCTTTTAACATATTAAAAGATAAAGCCAACCTGCGTGGGTTGGTCTGAGCTTCCTTTTGATTTTATAGGAGTTACACTGCAGTATCTTTTTGCACAACCTGAGCAAAATAATTTAGGTATGATTTAAGGAGGGAGCTTCAAGGTGCTGCTGCTTACGATTTGAAGAGTGACCCATACAGCAAGAGCATGACCTCTTCTCAAACACCCCTTGGAGCGGCAGATGTACTCTGCTGAAATCTCACCTCCTCTTCTGATGTAGGTGATGAAAGTGCTTCTGAAGAGGAACAAAGACCTGTGTTATCACAAAGCATAGCATTTCCCATTGCATTTGAATTCAGTACATTTCTTTTTCAGTTTTGCTAAGATTACACCAAAATGTAATTACCGTAACACTATTCACCTGGGAACCCTGAACGCTAAGACAGCTGCCCTGCAAGAGGGAAGCTTCCAAATGATAGAGATGCTTTCCCCCTGAATCTAGAATTCTGCCTGGTTTCATCAGTTATAATCAACCCAGCAGCATCGGAAAGCAATGTGCATTTTTACTCTGCTCTAGAACCCCATATTTGCTCCACGTAGGGGTACATGGGCACTTATTTTATAGTTTAGGCTTTTGTGGACTTAATGTTCGCCCTCCCACTTTTTCCCTATTTAGTCCGCCCAGAGGCCTTGTGAATACTCATGTGTTTTCTGCAAATAAAATTCAGTTTAGGGCCAGCTTTATTCTAAAATATTAGTTGAACCAAGTAATGTAAGCTTGTGGCTGAAGGAGAACTTAAATTTGGATTAATATCCCCAGGCTGGTGCCTCAGGCTTCAAGTACTTTTGAAAGCAGGATAAAATTTCAGGTCAGGCACACAAGGAAAGTAATGCTTTTCCTTTTTTGAGTTTTTTAGTTAAGAAGTAAAATTAGAGTAGCTGTGATTCTAATTTTTTAACCTGACCTTGTCATCTAAATAACCATTATCTACACACAGGAAAGTTGTGTGTTTAGGAAAAAAAAAATCAGTACTTTGTATAGCTTTTTATTCATTCTTTATAATTGAGGTACAGTTTATTTACAATATTATATTGGTCTCAGGTGTACAACACAGTGATTCAAAAATTTTATAGATTATATGCCATTTATAGTAAAAATACTGGCTGTAGTCCCTGTGCTGTGTAATATATCCTTGTAGCTTATTGATTTTATACATAGTAGCTTGTATTTCGGAGAAGGCAATGGCACCCCACTCCAGTACTCTTGCCTGGAAAATCCCATGGACAGAGAAGCTTGGTGGGCTGCAGTCCATGGGGTCGCTAAGAGTTGGACACGACTGAGTGACTTCATTTTCACTTTTCACTTTCATGCATTGGAGAAGGAAATAGCAATCCACTCCAGTATTCTTGCCTGGAGAATCCCAGGGACAGGGTAGCCTGGTGGGCTGGGGTCGCACAGAGTCGGACACGACTGAAGTGACTTAGCAGCAGCAGCAGCAGCTAGTATTTATTAGTTCCCTTCACCTACCTTCTCCTCCCCTATTTCCTCTCCCCACTTGTACCCACTAGCTTCTTTTCTGTATCTATGAGTCTATTTCTCTTTGTTATGTTTCTTAGCTTGTTTTGTCTTGTAGATTCCATACATAAGTAATACACAGTATATGCCTTTCTCAGTATGACTTATTTCACTAAGTATAATACCCTCCAAGTTCGTCCATGTCATTGCAAATGGCAGGATTCCACTCCTTTTTACAACTGAGTAGTATTCCATTGTGTGTGTGTATGTGTGTGTGTGTGTGATATTTCTAGATGTCACTAGTAAAGAACCCATATGCCAATGTATGAGACATAGAGACGTGGGTTCAATCCCTGGGTCAGGGAGATCCCCCACAGAAAGGCATGGAAACCCACTCTGATATTCTTGCCTGGAGACCCTCATGGACAGAGGAGCCTGGTGGGCTCCAGTCCATAGGGTCACAAAGAGTCAGACACAACTGAAGTGACTTAGCAAACATATATGTGTACATACACACACACACACACACACACACACACACATACACACATATCACGCCTTCATTCATCTGTTGATGGACACTTCTGTTGTTTCCATATCTTGGTTACTGTAAATAACGCTGACATGAACATAAGGATGTCTATATATTTTTGAGTTAGCGTTTTCATTTTCTTCTTATATATATATCCAGAAGTGGAATTGTTGGATCACATGGTAATTCTATTTTTAGGTTTTTGAGGACCCCCCCCATGCTGTTTTTACAGTGGGTGCCCCATTTTACATTTCCACCAGCAATGTACAAGAGTTCCCTTATATGCCTTGCTCTTTGAAAAGCAAAATATTTTTTACTTGAAGTTGGCAAGGGGAACAGTGAGAATAAAGAATGATGAGAAGAAGAAAATAAAATAGGAATGACGATGAAAATCGTATATATTATTAACAAGTTTTAGAGATTGATGCATGTAACGCAAATAGCGCAGTACCAGTCGTATAAGTTCTAGACAGAAAGAGAAAGAGAGAACTGAGGTACTTGCCACCACCTTCATCTTAATTATCATTGCATATCCAGTTATGATGCAGTATATTACTTGAAATACAGTATCTCTTACTTCATTTGAAACTAGTAACATCTCTGAGTACAAAGCTAGGACATCAAGTGACAGCATTTGTATTACAGTTAATGTTGGCTGAGATCAACAAAATCCTTATTGGGTCAAGCTCATACTAGGTGCTGAAAATGCAGTGATGAGAGGGAAAATGCCCAGTTCTGGGTTGAGAAGACAGTTTGAAATACATATACCTCAAATATCACTGAAACTGTAGCAAATAATTTGTTTTCTAGAAACAGATACAAGCCATGAAAATACAGAGCCCTAGAGAGACGATATGAGCAATAAATTGTTGGAGTCGTAAAGAATGTAGCCCAGTAGTAAATGACCTAGAAGACAAGAGAAAGTCAAGTGCCAAACTGATAGTAGAGAGCCTGAGATCAACCACGGATATTCCAGATGAGGCCTGAACACATATATTCATAGACTGGCCTGAGGAGAGGAAGAATATATCAGTTTTCTATGGAAGAAAGAAGTGTTCTGCCCTGGGACATAGATGGGGAGTTCTCACATGGTAGCTCCCAGAACAACCTGAGCTTTCCCTGAGCTTTAATGTGCTGAAGGATTCCCCATGGATCTAGCTCCCTGCCCAGTCCTAGAAATGAGGAGGGAGGCAGTCAGAAAGACCAAAACCCTCTCTCTCCTGAGGAAGGTTGCTGAAAGCTTCAGGGATGGGGTTAGATCATCTCGACTCCCACTCTCACACCACCAGCAGCCCTGCCCAGAGACGAGAAGTTTATTCTCTGGAGAAAGTAAAGGATCTCTGGCAAAGTGCAACAGACAGACGCCACACCAAAAAAAGAGAAATTAAGTGGCCACATGTGCGTTGATGCAAAGTGAAGAAGCCCCTAGCCCTCTTCCTCTAGTTGACCCCCAGAGATTATACAATTAGGCTTACTAATTTTTTAGTAAGCCTAAAAAAAAAAGCAATTTTTTAGTGGTTCTAACCAACTGCCTTCACAGCTCACAAAGGGGCCTAAAGATATTGACACTAGGAATTCCCCCAGAAATGTCTCACTCAGATTCTCTGGCAAGAAAACTCAAGTCAGATAGCCCTACTCATGCCCTCAGAGTTTGCAAACAGCTTGTCAATGCTATAATCTTAATCATAAGTGGGAAATCAAGAATAACAAGGCATTTAAGAGAAACTTCTGATATGGAGTCTAGCACTAAAGTGAAACAGAACAAAAGAAACTCGGAGAAAACAGAAACTAGGCAGTGAGAAAAAAATCGACAATAATGACAGCAGCTGTGTTACTATCCTTTGAGGCATAAGATTTTATCCATGAAATAGAAATTGATGCTATAAAAAGAACTTTTAGAATTTAGCAATACCAGAGCAAAAACAAAAACTCAATAAAGGGCTGAAAGAAAATGTTAGTGTAATTGTTACAAATAGGTTAAAAACCAAAGAGATGGAAAACATACGAATATTATTCTAAGAGGTCTAACATTCAAAGAATAAGTTCTCAGTGAATGAAAGTACAAATAAAATTTGGCAGCATTATTAAAAAATGTAAGAAAATTTCCCACAACTGTAAACCATATGTATTCAGACTGAAAAGGCCTATGGAAAGCCCAACAAAATACATGAACATTATCCCATATCAGGGTTAATTATTTTGAAATTTCAGAAACCTAGGAACAAAGTTCTACTGAATTCTCTCCATCATCAGCTCTTGAGATTGTATTTCTCCATCTACACTATTCATGCCAAGAGGCATAACTAAGACTCCTCTGTTTTGAACTAAGAAGCTCACTGAATACTGTGCTGTCTGTTATCACACCACCCCAGGAAGACTTGTTCCTCACTGGTGATGCAGGAAACAGCCCTTCTGTACTCATCAATAATGCCATCACAAGGCCCCCGGTTCAAGATGGCAGAGTAAAAGGATGCGTGCTCATCTCCTCCTGCAAGAGCAGCAGAATTGCAACTTGCTGTTGAGCAACCACCGACAGGAGGGTGCTGGAACCCACCAAAAAAAGATGCTCCACATCCAAAGACAAAGAAGAAGTCACAGGGAGATGGCAGGAGGGGCACAATCAAGATAAATTCAAATCCCATACCCGATGGGTACATGACCCACAAACTGGAGAACAATAATAGCAAAGAAGCTCTCACACTGTTGGAAAGGTTCAGAACTCCATGTCAGGCCTTCCAGCCTGGGAACCTGACAAAGAGACAGAATCCTCAGGGAATAAGGAATCTGACATTAAAGACCAGTGGGATTTGATTTTGGAATTCCATGTACTCTGAGGGGAACAGAGACTCCAGTCTTGGAGGGCACAAACAAAATTCTGTATGCACCAAGACCCAGAGGAGAGTAGCAACGACCCCACAGGAGGTTGAACAAAAGCTATAAACCTACTAGTGTTGGAGGGTCTCCTAGGAAGGCATGGATTGGCAGGGGCTCACCACAGGGACAGGGGCACTGGGAGGTCCCCATTGCATAAATCCTTTTGGAGTTCACCATTGACTCATATTAGACCCCACGTAACAAAAAGCTACCAGGGAGGGGACACAATCCCATCATCAGCAGATCACTGAATTAAAGCTTTTCTGAACAAGGCCTTGCCCATCAGAGCAAGACCCAGTTTTTCCCATTGCCAGTCTCTCCCATTAGGAAGCTTACACAAACCTCATAGCCTCTGCCATCAGAAGGCAGATAGAAGAAACAGTCTCATAGCCTAAAACAAAATCCATATTACAGAAAGTTAATCAGCGTGAAAAAGTAGAAAGTTATGTTCCAGGTGAAGGGACAAAATAAAACTCCAGAATAACAATGAGATAAAGTGGAGATAGGCAATCTTCCAGAAAAAGAATTCAAAATAATGACAGTGAAGATGATTCCGGATCTTGATTTTAAAAGTGGAGGCAAAGATTGAGAAGATACAAGAAATGTTTAACAAAGACCTACAAGAACTAAGAACAAACAGATGAATAATACACTAGAAGGAATCCATAGCAGAATAATAGAGGCAGAAGCATGAATAAATGACCTGGAGAACAGAATGGTGGAAATCACTGCCATAGAGCAGAATATAGAAAAAAGAATGAAAAGAAGTGAAGATTGCCTAAGAGACCTCTGGGACAACACTAAACACACTAACATTCGCATTATAGGGGTCCCAGAAGGAAAAGAGAGAGAGAAAGTAGCTGAGAACATATTTGAAGAGATAGTAGCTGAAAACTTCCCTAACATGGGAAAGGAAGTAGTCAACCAAGTCCAGGAAGCACAGAGTCCCAGGCAGGACAAACCCAAGGAGGAACGCTCCGAGACAGAGTAATCAAACTGACATAAATTAAAGAGAGAGATAAAATATTAAAAGCAAAAAGGGAAAAACAACAAATAACAGACAAGGGAATTCCCTTCAAGCTATGAGCTGATTTCTCAGTGGAAGTTCTACAAGCCGGAAAGAAATGGCATGCTATATTTAAAGTGATGAAAGGGAAGAACCTACCCCAAAAATACTCTACCCAGAAAGACTCTCCTACATATTTGATGGAGAAATCAAAAGTTTTCCAGACAAGCAAAAGTTAAGAGAATTCAGCACCACCAAACCAGCTTTACAAGAAATGCTAAAGGAACTTCTCTCGGAAGGAAACAAGAGGAGAGAAAAGCCTCAGCTACAGAAAATAAACCCAAACAATTAAGGAAAATGGTAATAGGATCATACATATCAATAATTGCTTTAAACGTAAATGGAGTAAATGCACCAACCAAAAGACACAGACTGGCTGAGCAGATGAAAATATGTGCATGTATGCACTTCCACTTACCACATCACTCTGCTTGACGGCCCCCTCCCCCACCCCGCAAGTTGTATGTAATTATTTTGGCTTGCATCTGTAATTATCTTTTATTTTTATCTGGCTATTGATTAGGAAAACTGATAAACGTCTTTTACTATTCTAATTATGTAACTATTACTCATTTAATACCATTGTATCAGGATTGGTCAATAGAAAAATGATAGTGCTCGATATTACCAAAACCAGGATCTAACAGAAAAACCTGGAATCACAAAATCCAGATGCATGTCAGAATTATGTTGAATTTTTTAAAAAACTACAAATGCTCAGGTATTGCTTTCTTTCTCCAGAGCTCCAGATATGTCTCTAATGAGCAGCCACGTTTAAAAACAACTGGACTATATGATGATCTTTTACTTTTCTCTGGTTTTTTCACTTTTTCTATTTCACATTCAGTGCTCCTATTTCATTTAGTTTATGTTCTCCAATTTGTCCATTTCTTCTTTTTTTTATTTTGATGTTCTTTCTCCAGCTTTTATCAAGTATCGTAGAAAAGCCTTTGTATACACATAAATAAATATGTATAATATATATATTTTAGAAAATGTATGAGATTTTGCCTAACAAAAAGTTATGACAATTTGATTCCACTTGTTTGACTTAGTATGAATAGAATGCTAGATTTCTAATTTAAAAATAGATATGCTACAAGCAACAAAAGTGAAAGAAAGTGAAAGTGAAGTCACTCAGTCTCGTCTAACTCTTTGCGACCCCATGAACTTAGCCTACGAGGCTCCTTCGTCCATGGGATTTTCCAGGCGAGAATACTGAAGTGGGTTGCCATTTCCTTCTCCAGGGGATCTTCCCAACCCAGGGATCGAACCTAGGTTTCCTGCATTGCAGGCACACGCTTTACCCTCTGAGCCACCAGGGAAGCATAAGCAACAGAGGTTTACTGTATAACATACGGAACTATAGTCAATATTTTGTAAAGACCTACGATGGAAAGTAATTTCAAAAATAACCCGTGTGTATTTGAACAGCTGAATCACCTTGCTGTGCACCTGAAAGACTGTAAGTGAACTGTACTTCAGTAAAATATATGTATTTTTAAAAATGCAGGGGACATACAAAGGAACAGTGATTTTAATATCACAGTGGAAGCCATGGAGCAATGCCTTCAAAAGTCTGGAATAAAATTATTCTTAACATAGAATTCTAAGCCCAGCCAAGTGTTCCATCAATTGCCAGGGGTAAAACAAGGATATTTTAAAATATTCAAGATGCAAAGCGCACAAGCAAAGAATAAAACCAGAAAGCAAAAAGAAATGTGCCTACCTTAGTAAGAGAGTGGAACATGTCTGCCGGCAAAATATAGGGAAAAAGCCAATAAATCAGAAAACAGACAGAGAAAGGGATCCAAAAGGAGACAAAAAGGAAAGGGAGGTGCAGTGAAGGGAAAAGCCCCACCAAAGCACTTATTCAGACTGAAGCAGTTCAGTTCAGGAGACAGGATTTGGGCAGCTGTCATCACACGCTTTGTCATTTTCAATATGACTGAACTACTGAACGATGCAGTCTTTGAAGCAACAGAGTAAAGCCGAGAAAGAAGAAGGCATAAAATCCGTGAAGTGGTTAAACAAATTCAAAAGAAAGGTAAAGGGAATTCCAAGGATGAAAGAAAAAAAAAAAAAAAACACCTTAAGATATTACCTGGAATCCTCAGATGAAAGAATTTCTCAAGCGATTTCTCTAAGAAAAAACTATGTGACTATTCATGCTCTAATGCTGTGAAAATGATACTCGGAGGTTAATGAAAAGTATGAGAAGAATAAGTGTGTAGCCATGAATCAGGTACAATAATATATGCAGCTCAGTTCAGTGGTGGGTGTGTCTAGTGGTAAGAGTAAGAGCCAATGCTCTAAAGAACAATATTGCATAGGAATATTGTATTTGAGGCTGTATAATATTCAATTGTATATACTGTATAGGAATCTGTAATGTTTGGTCCATGAATCAAGGTAAATTGGAAGTGGTCAAGCAGAAGGCAGCAAGACTGAACATTCAATCCTAAGAATCAGTGAGCTAAAATGGATGGGAATGGGCGAATTTAATTCAGATGACCATTATATCCATTATTGTGGGCAAGAACTGCAGAGAAAAAAATGGAGTAGCCCTGATAGTCAACAAAAGATTCTGAAATGCAGTACGTGGGTGCAGTCTCAGAAACAACAGAATGATCTAAGTTCATTTCCAAGGCCAACCATTCAACATCACCGTAATCCAACTCTGTGTCCCAACCACTGATGCTGAAGAAGCTAATGTTGATCAGCTCTATGAAGACCTACAACATCTTCTAAATCTAATAGCAAAAAAAAAAAAAAAAAAAAAGATATCCTTTTCATAACAGAGGATTGGGATGCAAAAATAGAAAGTCAAGAGATACTCAAAATATCAGGCAAGTTGGGCCTGTTACAAAATACTGGTCAAAATAAAGCAGGGCAAAAGTTAACAGGGTTTTGTCTAGAGAACACCCTGATCATAGCAAACAAGCTTTTCCAACAACCCAAGAGACAGCTCTACACATAGATATCACCAGATGATCAATAACAAAATCAGATTGATTGTGTTCTTTGCAGCTAATGATGAAGAAGCTCTATACAATCAGCAAAAACAAGACCTGGAGCTGACTGTGGCTCAGATAATGAGCTTCTTATTGCAAAATTCAGGCTTAAGTTGAAGAAAGTAGAGAAAATCCTTAGGCCATTTAGGTATGACCTAAATCAAGTCCCTTATAATTATACAATGGAAGTAACAAATAGATTCAAGGGATTAGATCTAGTAGACAGAGTGCCTGAGAAGCTGCAGATGGAGGTTTGTAACATTGTACATGATCATTATACACGATCATTGTACCAAAATCATCCGAAAGAAAAAGAAATGCAGCACGGCAAAGTGATGGTCTGAGGAGGCTTTACAAAAGTCGAGGGAAGAAGAGAAGCAAAAGGCAAGGGAGAAAAGGAAAGATATACCCGACTGAATGCATAGATCTACAGAACAGCAAGGAGAGATAAAAAGACCTTCTCAAACGAACAATGCAAGGAAATAGAGAAAACAATAGAATGGGAAGGACCAGGGATCTCTTCAAGAAAATTGGAAATATTGAGGGAAGATTTCATGCAAGAATGTGCATGAGAAAAGACAGAAATGGTAAGGACCTAACAGAAGCAGAAGAGATTGAAAGGTGAAAGAAAATGCAGAACTATATAAAAAAGGTCCTAATGATTCAGAAAACCATGATGGTACGGTCACTCTCCTACAGATGGACATTCTAGAGTCTGAGGTCAAGTGGCCCATAGGAAGCGTTACCCCAAACAAAGCTTGTAGAGGTGACCGAATTCCAGCTGAGCTATATAAAAATCCTAAAATATGATGCTGTTAAAGAGCGGCACTCACTATGTCAGCAAATTTGGAAAACTCAGTAGTGGCCACAGGTCTGGAAAAAATGCTTTCATTCTCATCCCAAAGAAGGGCAATGCCAAAGAATGTTCAAACTACTCCACAATTGTGCTCATTTCACATGATGAGCAAGGTTAATCCTTCAAGCTAAGCTTCAGCCATATATGTACTGAGAACTTCCAGATATACAAGCTGGATTTCAAAGAGGCAGAGGAACCAGAGATCAAATTGCCAACATTTGTTGAATCATGGAGGAAACAAGGGAGTTCCAGGAAAACATCTACTTAGGCTTCATCACCTATGCTAAAACCTTTGACTGTGTGAATCAGAACAAACTGAAATATTCTTAAACCGACTGGGAATACCAGACCTCCTGAGAAATCTGTTTGTGAGTCAAGAAGCAACAGTTAAAACCAGACATGGAAAGACCAACTGGTTCAAAACTGGGAATGGAGTAAAACAAGGCTGTACATTGTCATCCTGCTTATTTAATTTATATACCAAATATATCTGTGTGAAATTCCATGCTGAATGAACAGAAAGCTACAATCAGGATTGCCAAGAGAAATAGCAACAACCTCAGATGATGCAGATGACCCCACTCTAACTGCAGAAAGTGAAGAGGAACATGGCAAATAGAAGGGGGAAAAGTAGACTCAGTGACAGATGTTATTTCTTTGGGCTCCAAAATCCCTGCAGATGGTGACTGCGGTCATGAAATTAAAAGATGTCTGCACCTTGATGGCAAAGCTATGACAAACCCACTTATCGTTGTTCAGTCACTAAGTTGTGTCCAACTCTTCACAGGTTCATGGACTGCACCACCCTAGACTCTTCCATCCTCCACTATCTCCCAGAGCTTACTCAAGCGATTGGGACTACCAATCGTCCACTGACTCAACGCCATCCAACCATCTCATCCTCTGTCATCCCTTTCTCCTCCTGCCTTCAATCTTTCCCAGCACTGGGGGCTTATCCAATGAGTTGGCTCTTCCCATCAGGTGGCCAAAGTATTGGAGCTTCTACTACAGCGTCTGTCCTTCCAATGAATATTCAGGCTTCATTTTCTTTAGGATGGACTGGTTTGATCTCCTTGTAGTCCAACAGACTTTCAAGAATCTTCTTCAGCATCACAATTCAGAAGATCAGTTCTTCAGTGTTCACTCTTCCTTATGATCCAACTCTTACATCTGTACATGACTACAGGAAAAACCTTAGCTTTGGCTATACAGATTTTTGTCAACAAAGTGATGTCCCCAGTCTCTGCTTTTTAATACGCTCTCTAGGTTTGTCATGACTTTCCTTCCAAGGAGCAAGCATCTTTTAATTTCATGGCTGCAGTCACCATCTGCAGTGTTTTGGAAGCCCAAGAAAATAAAATCTGTCACTTATTCTATTTTTCCCCTCCTATTTGCCATGATGTGATGAGACCTGCTGCCATGATCTTCGTTTTTTGAATGTTGTGTCTCAATCCAGCTTTTTCACTCTCCTCTTTCACCCTTATCAAGAGGCTCTTTAGTTCCTCTCATTTTATCCCATTAGAGTAGTATCATGTGCATAACTGAGGTTGTTGATATTTCTCCCAGAATCATGACTGATTACAAACCTAAACAGTGTATTAAAAAGCAGAGACATCACTTTGCCAACAACGGTCCCTATAATCAAAGCTTTAGTTTTTCCAGTAGTCATGTACGGATGTGAAAGTTGGACCATAGAGTCGGGTGGAAGCATATAGACTACCATATATAAAATAGATAGCCAAATAAAATTTGCTATATGACTCAAGGAATTCAAACCAGGGCTCTGTAACAACCTAGAGGGGTGGGAATGGGTGGGAGGTGGCAGGGAGGTTCAGGAGGGAGGGAAAAATATGTAAACCTATGGCGAATTCATGTTGATGTACACAGAAATCAAACCAACACTGTAAAGCAATCATCAATCAATTAAAAATAAATAAATATAATTTTTAAAAAAGAAGGCTGAGCACCGAAAAATTGACCGTTTTGAATTATGGTGCTCGAGAAGACTTTGAGAGTCTCTTGCACTCCCAGGAGATTAAGCCAGTCAATCCTAAAGGAAATCAACCCTGAATAGTCATTGGAAGGCCCGTTGCTGAAGCTCTAATTCTTTGGCCACCTGAAGTGAGGAGCTGACTCATTGGAGAAGACCATGATGCTGGGAAAGACTGAAGGCAAAAGAAGAAGGGGACAGCAGAGGTGAGATGGTTAGATAGCATCACTGACTTAGTGGGTAAGAATTTCAGCAAATTCTAGGAGATAGTGGAAGATAGAGGGCCTGGCACATTGCATTCCTTGGGGTCACAAAGAATCAAACAGGATTTAGTAGCAACTACAATAGCATCTCTATGTATAGCATGCTGCAGTTCATGGGATCGCAAAGAGTTGGACACAACTGGGTGGCTGAACAACAATATATATATGTGTACACATACATGTGTGTATGTACATACACATTCTTTTTCCAGATTCTTTTCCATTATAAGTTATTGTAAGATGTTGAGTATAGTTCCTTGTGCCATTCAGTGGGTTCTTGTTGTTTACCTGTTTTATATGTAGCAGTGAGTATGTATTGTAAGTACTAATTTATCTCTCCCCCAGCCTCCACTATCCTCTTTGGTAACCACAAATTTGTTTTGTATGTCTGTGAGCCTATTCTGTTTCATAAACAAGTTCATTTGTATCATTTTTTAAGATTCTACCTATAAGTGATATTGTATTTGTCTTTCTCATTTCACTTACATGATAATCTTTAGGTCTATCTATGTTGCCAAAAATGACATTACTTCATTCTTTTTAAAGCTACATAATATTCCATTGTATAAATGTACTGTCGTCTTTATCCATTCATATTTTTAATTGATTAATTAATTTTAATTAGAAAATAATTACTTTACAATATTGGAATGGTTTTTTGCCATGCATCAATGTGAATCGGCCACAGGTATATATGTGTCCCCCCCATCCTGAACTCCTCTGCCACCTCCCCCCCAACCCTATCCCTCTGGGTTGTCCCAGAGCGCCAACTTTGGGTGCCCTGCTTCATGCATCGAACTTGCACCAGTCATCTATCAGCAGATGAAGGAAGCTGTGGTACGTATATACGATGGAATATTATTCAGCTATAAAAAGGAATCCATTTCAGTCCGTTCTAATGAGGTGCATGAACCTGGAGCCTATTATACAGAGTGAAGTAAGTCAGAAAGAGAAAGACAAATCCTGCATGTTAATGCATATATATGGAATATAGAAAGATGGTACCAATGTTCCTACATGCAGGGCAGCAAAGGAGACACAGAGGTAAAGAACAGAATTTTGGACTCAGAGGAAGAAGGCGAGGGTGGGATGATTTGAGAGAATAGCACTGAGACGTATATTACCACATGTAAAATAGATATCCATTCATCTCCTGATGAACATTTGGCTGTTTCCATGTCTTGATTATTGCAAATAGTGCTGCTGTGAACACTGTGGTGCATGTATCTTTTCAAACTAGAATTTTCGTATTTTCTGAATATGTGTCCAGGAGTGTGATTGCTGGATCAGAAGGTAACTATATTTTCAGTTTTTTAACGAACCTCTATACCTTTCTCCACTCCAGTACTCTTGCCTGGAAAATCCCATGGATGGAAGAGCCTCGTGGGCTGCAGTCCATGGGGTCACTAGGAGTCAAATATGACTGAGCGACTTCCCTTTCACTTTTCACTTTCATGCACTGGAGAAGGAAATGGCAGCCCACTCCAGTGTTCTTGCCTGGAGAATCCCAGGGACGGGGGAGCCTGGTGGGCTGCTGTCTATAGGGTTGCACAGAGTCGGACACGACTGAAGTGACTGAGCTTATACCTTTCTCCATAGTGGCTGCACCAATTTGTACTCCCACAAGCAGTGTAGGAGGGTTCCCTTTTCTCCACACTCTCTTCAGCATTTGCTATTTGTAGACATTTTAAGGATGACCACTCTGATGTGCGGTTAAGCAGTGGGTTGTAAGGTTAACAGTAGGAGTACCATAGAATTAATTGTAAGTGATGGGGGGCAGAGGGGAGGACAAGTCATGATCTTTTCTGCAGGAGACTTCAACAGAATAAATAGAACATATGGAGAATAATTCATAGGATGGATCAGTTAGCTATGTCCCTCTACTCTGGGAAGAGCCACAGCTCTTGGATACAGCTGAATAACTCCTTCACTTTCACAGAGGTTCAGAGGTGACTTATAGCAGTGTAATGACATAAAGAATAGTCACACTCATGGTGGTGGTGGCTGCAGAAATAGGTATCATCATAATATTAGGCAGCAATGTGTGTCCTGTTTATCCTCATATTAGAAATCACAACATCGGGAGAAATACCTTATATCTCTCTAGAGTAGTACAGTGTATGCAAAAGAGTACAGCTTTGAAGCAAGAGAGACCTGAAGGCAATCAGTTCCTAGAGTTACTGCACGACCCTGGGAAAATCATTTAACCTCTTTCTGCTGCTGCTTTCAACTTTAGAACGGTAACGATAGCATCTATATAGCAGGAGTTTTAAAACAGTAAGAGAAAAAGTTATGATAGGGAGCTGTCCTTTTTATAGTTAGACTGAAATAAACGTTCTCTGAGATTGAGAATTTTGTTTGTTTTGTTCTCCAGGACTTAAAATGGTGCCTAGCATATCATGGGAAGGCAATATTTGGTAAACGAGTGAACTGTTATTTCAAAAGGAACAGCATTTAGTTTAAACACTGTGATGGGGCAATCAGTTTCCTCCAAGAAAAAGACTGGTTATCTGCAGAAAAACACCTCGCCCAATTAGAGAATGTCTCACCTCTAATATTCCGTTAACTCTGAGGACCTCTGACTTTGAGCATTATAAGAGCTGATGTTATAATGAAGAGGTCACAAATCTCCATCTCAAACACTCCTCAATATATCTTGAGGTTTTGCTTCTGTTTCCTTTTGTTTCATGTGGTCTCCAAAGATGTCTCCATGATATTTAATCACTATTCTTTCTCATCATGCTGTGCTGTGTTGTCCTTAGTCGCTCAGTCATGTTCAACTCTTTGGGAACCCATGAACTATAGACCGCCAGGCTCCTCTCTCTATGGGATTCTCCAGGCAAGAATCCTGGAGTGGGTAGCCATTTCCTTCTCCAGAGGATCTTCCCAACCCAGGGATTGAACCCAGGTCTCCCTCATTGCAGGGAGATTCTTCACTGTCTCAGCCAACAAGGAAGCCCAAGAATATTAGAGTTGGCTGTTTATTCCTTCTCCAGGGGATCTTCCTGACCCCGGAATCAAACTGGGATCTCCTGTGTTGCAGGCAGATTCTCCACCAGCTGAGATACCAGGGAAACCCATCCTTTCTCATTAGAAAGTATTTTTACCATCAATATTGAGATATACAGTAACATACAATTGTACAATCCGAGCATTTTTGTTCACTCTAAAATGCATTATCCTCTGTATCTCCTGTTTAGATCGCAGGTGTCTCTGAAAAAAAAAAAAAAAAAGCTTCCTTTATGACAAGGAAACCATTCAAGATGGTTAAGAATCTTTAAATGAGTGAAAAGCGTTTTTCTCTGAAACAGTTGCTTTATTACCCCACCCACAAAATCAGATTATAAGGAAAAGACAAAAGGAGCTTAGCTACTTTTCAAACTCTTTCCCCTCTCTCTGTATTTCTTCCTTTTAAATGTACTTTTTCTGCTGTCCAAGACCATCTGGAGAACATAAACAACCATTTGAGAACCCAGATGCCCAGCCACTGAGAATTCCCTAATTGAGTTATGCTGCAGTCAGCTGCACTGAGCCACACCCAGAGTCCTGGCGTACTCCACACACTGCTGTAGAAGTCACAAAGATTCTGAGGTTTCCAAGTGGGAGGTGCTGCTTCAGGAAATATCTGTTCTGCCCTCCCTGCAATTTCCCATTTACTGGCATTTTTCACTGATCTTGGAAAACACATGGCCAGCATCTGTCTGTGAATAACTATTTGTCATTGTATAAAACATCTATGAAACATTCTGCTTCTAGAGATTTCTGCAAAACAAAACACAAGCTATGCCTTTTTGGAGGAATTATTTCTCTGAGCCAAGCTATAGAGAAACTACAATACTGGAATAAAAGATATATGTATCTTGATTGTGCCAAAAATAGAAATATCCCTTTAAATAAACCTAAATGCTGAAATAATTGCTTCCATTTTTATAGTAGTCTTTTGCTACTGTTGTTATTCACAAGGAAAATGCTTAGGCCTTGTACCAATAAATCTTCACACTAATTCTCAGATTTGGGCATTATTATCCTATTTTTGCCTGTGATGCAGGAGACCAAGATTTGATCCCTACATCAAGAATATTCTCTGGAGAAGGGAATGGCAATCCACTCCAGTATTCTTGCCTGGAGAATTCCATTGACAGAGAAGCCTGGTGGGCTATAGTTCATGGGGTCGCGAAGAGTCGGACACAACTGACCGACTAACACACACAATCTAACTTTTGCATTGAAGAAGCTGAGATACATGGGGGGGTGAGTGAATGATTCTATAATTAAAATATTCTAAATCTGAATTTATGATTTATTCTTCTTAAATTGAAACCACACAACACTCCTCAAACATTTGCTTTTTTAAAAAAAATTCATCCACTAATTTAGCTAACATGTTCTACAGATTGATGTTAATAGAATCAAACTTTCCAAACTTTCCTAATGGCCGTGATTACAACTATTGAATTCTCAAAGTATTTTACCTGTGATACTTTGATGATAAAGATAAATAGTAGCAATTACCTCATTAATGATAATTTGGAAATAGGATATTTGTACCTATATCCAAGCAAATGTCTTATTAGGGCAGATTTCATCCTAGCGTCACTCACAAGTATTCTTTCTTTCAGTTCATTCAATAAGCATTGTTAGGTGTTTAATAGGTGCTTGATGCTGAAACTAGAGGTCCATATTGGCCTTTTCTATGAGAATTTGTTGGAGTCTCACTGTGACACTATGATTTGTAATAATAAATATATATTTGGTCTTAGATCACTGTTTCTGGCACATAACTCCTAAAATCTATATAAGATATATTAGTTATTTCCTATATGAGAAACATAGAGGCATATTTCTTATATTTGGCCTTTTGCCATCACTTTCTGAAACAACTACAGAGTTAGAAAGATAAAAGTTCTGTCTTGAAGCCTCCTTCAAATACAACCGAGTTTATGTTAATGAGATGACTTTTGGGAAGCAAGTAAGGATGGAAACTGATCGCCAGAGGAGTATCATGATTAGAGGGGTGGAATTTTCCATCCCGTGCCCTAAACCCAGACACAGTGAGAGCGGCTGGAGGTTGAATCAGTGGTCATGACTAACGACTGAATCAATCATGCTTTGATAACAGAGCCTCCATTTTTATGGGGATTTGGCAAACACCTGGGTTGGTGGGCACATGGCAATCCTCAAAGAATGGCACCTGGAGGAGGCACAGGGGTTCTGCACACAGCCTTCTCAATACCACACCCTGTGCATTTCTTCTGTCTGACTCTTCCCGAGTTATACCCTTTTATAATGATCAAACCTGAGGGTGGTTGTGGGACACTACAATTAATAGCTGGTGGGTCAGAAGCATAGGTAGTTATCTGGACTAGCTATCGGCAACAGAGGTTGGGGGGACTGAATACTTAACTTGTAGGACCTGACTCTTATTTCCAAGAAGACAGTATCAGATTTGAGGTAAATCATAGGGCATGTAGTCAGCATTGGCTAAGAACTGGAGAATTTTTTGGAGGTACTGGAAAACACACATCAGATGAATATAAAAAACATATATAAGAAATCTAGGGCATAATGCAAATCCTATAATAAGGTGTCAGAGGTCAAAAGTGGAAGCAACCCCCTGTCTAAACAGTTGGAAAGTCTTCACAGAGAAGGTAATCCCTGAATGATCTCTTAGTGAATAATTCAGAACTTTATGCATTAAGCAAGACTGAAAGGATAGAAAAAAGCATATACAAAAGTGTAGCAGTATAGAGACATGTGGTATTTAAGGCAGGGTGAGAAGTCTGGTTGGAGCAGAGACGTTAGGGGAACACCTGGAAGTTATGTTCTAAGCTGTGAAGGTTGGATGATCCTAGGTAAATCAGATCCTAGGTAAACCAACCTATGCTGTGTTGTGCTTAATCGCTCAGTTGTGTCCAACGTTTTGCAATCCCATGGACTGTAGCCCACCAGGCTCCTTTGCCCATGGTATTCACCAGGCAAGAATACTGGAGTGGGTTTCCAGGCCCTCCTCCAGGGGGTCTTCCTGACCCAGGATTCAAACCAAGGTCTCCCACATTGCAGGCGGATTATTTACCATCTGAGCCACCAGGGAAGACCAAATCCACCTAATGGAAGGTTAAAACCAAGGGATGATATGATTAGATGTGCTGTTTCAGAGGGATAACCTGTACCAGAAGGAAGGCAAAGCAAAGACAGAAATGAGGTGGCCGGTGGATATATGAGTGAAGAACTTGAGAAACCACACTGGATACGGCTTGAGTAGTCATCAACAAATAAATAAAGAAGTGCAATTGGTTCTCATTATTCGTGGTTATTTTGGTCAATAAAGTCACCACAAGCACTAAATTAACAGATACTGAGATAATGCTCTTAGGGGAAATAAATGATTAGGTTACTTTGGGTCTCTTGTCATAACATTTTTTGTCAATCAATACATAACCCTGTTTAACATTGTTTTTCAGTCTGTAAGTTATGTCCAGCTCTTTGTAGCTCCATGGACTGCAGCCCACAAGGCTCCTCTGTCCTTTGCTATGTCCTGGAGCTTCTCAGATCCATACATATTGAGTCAATGATGCTGTCTAATCCTCTCATCCTCTGCTGCCCCCTTCACCTTTTGTCTTCAGCCTTTCCCAGCATCAGGGTCTTTTCCAATGAGCGGGCTCCTCACAGCAGGTGGCCAAAGTATTGGAGCTTCAGTGTCAGCATCCCTCTTCCCAGTGAATATTCTGGGTTGATTTCCTTTAGGATTAACTGGTTTGATCTTCTTGCAGTCCAAGGGACTGTCAAGAATTTTCTCCAGCACCACAGATTGAAAGCATCAACTCTTCGGCGCTTAGCATTCTTTACAGACCAACTCTCACATTCATACGACTACTAGAAAAACATAGCTTTGACTATACAGACCTCTGTAGACATCAAAGAGATGTCTCTCGGCTTTAATACACTGTCAAAGTTTGTCATGGCTTTCCTTCGAAGGAGCAAGCATATTTTTAATTTCATTGTTTTTATGTGTTTTCCTGGGGAAAACACCTTATTTAATATATATAGATGATTTATTAACATTGAATGGCAACAGCGCTATAACTCGTGTCTGAGTGAACATTATCTAACACACAGATTGATATTTTCTCTGCAAGATATATCACAGCCTTCCTCCTGTGCTTAGGAATACTACATAGAACTTTAGCATCGTGCTTGAGACCATTGTACACAGTGAAATAGCAAAAAAAAAAAAAAAAAAAAAGCAAAAAANCATTGAATGGCAACAGCGCTATAACTCGTGTCTGAGTGAACATTATCTAACACACAGATTGATATTTTCTCTGCAAGATATATCACAGCCTTCCTCCTGTGCTTAGGAATACTACATAGAACTTTAGCATCGTGCTTGAGACCATTGTACACAGTGAAATAGCAAAAAAAAAAAAAAAAAAAATGCACAAAATGCAAAGAACATGGCACTAAAAAGATTGCAAAAATAATACTTGCATACAGTATGAGAACTGAATCAAGAAGGCAGGGCATCACTATGAACACTGACATGAGGTGACTCAAATTTTGCCCCTCTGTGCCTGTCTGTGATCAGTCCTGAAAGTACCACTTGTGCTTCTCTGGGGATTATAAATACATTTTGGTGGGCAGGTGAATATGCAAATATGAAATCAACATATAATCAACTGGACTTTAAATGATTCAAAAAGATAAGAGAACTGGAGATATGAGCAGAGTGAGAGCCCCCCCAGAGAAAAGGAAGGAAGAGGAGTTTATGAATGTTCTGGAGCAGAGGGGGGCAGTGAGGAAGGATTTGAGAAACCGGATGCGTTCAGTAACATGCAGGGCTACAGACTCTACAATGAGGCGGGAAAATAGGGTTTAGTTGTGTCTGTTCTACCATGATGACTTCTGGGGGAGTGGTTTCAGTTGTGTGGTGCTAGTCAGAGAAGGAGTGGAAGGCTCTCAAGAGGTTTTCTGAACTTGGAGAAACTAGTCAGCAAGTCATTCACTTATTCAACAAATATATATTGTACCCCACAATGTACCAGACATTATTGAAGCACTGGGCACAGAATCATACATGAAGCAGGCAAAGTTTTGTCTGCCTGGGGTCCCCATTTAATAGATAAATATATAGAGCATCATATCATATCAAATGGTGAGAGTGCTATGAAGAAAAGTAGAGTAATATAAAAGGAAACATATTGACGGAAGTTGCTATTTTAGCTAACATGGTGAGGGCGAAAGTTGGACAGAAGCTCAAGGAAGCATGGGAACAAGTCATAAGCATATCTTGACAAGCGGCCTTCCCAAAAAAGACAACTTTAAGTACAAAAGCCCTTCCTCCTGCTGGGACTTGCTCATGTATGTTCCAGAAACAACCAGGTCACCAGAGCAGAAAAGTTGAGCCAAGTGTCAAGGGCCTTTAACTATAGTGTCTTGGCTTGAGCTACTTTAACAGCATTCTGAAGCTGAGTGGCTTAAACAACAGACATTTATTTCTCCTATTTTGGAGGCTGGGAAGCCCACAGTCAAGGGGCAGGCAGATTGAGTTCCCAGTGAGAGCCCACCACCTGCCTTACAGCAAGCACTGTCTATGTCCCCAAGTGGTCTTGTCTTGGTACGTGTGTGTGGAGAAATCTCTCTTTCCCTTATTCTCAGCCTGTATTTATAATTAGGGCACTAATCCCATTATGACGGAGAAGGCAATGGCATTCCACTCCAGTACTCTTGCCTGGAAAATCCCATGGATGGAGGAGCCTGGTAGGCTGTAGTCCATGGGGTCGCTAAGAGTTGGGCACAACTGAGCGACTTCACTTTCACTTTTCATTTTTATGCATTGGAGAAGGAAATGGCTACCCACTCCAGTATTCTTGGTCTGGAGAATCCCAGGGATGGGGCGCCTGATGGGCTGCCGTCTATGGGGTCGCACAGACTCGGACACGACTGAGGCAATTTAGCAGCAATCCCATTATGAGGAGCCCACCTTCATGACTTAATCTAAACCTAAAGTGAACTGAAAGTCGCTCAGTCCTGTCCAACTCTTTGCGACCCCATGGACTGTAGCCCTCCAGGCTCCTCTGTCCATGGGATTCTCCAGGCAAGAATACTGGAGTGTTTTGCCATTTCCTTCTCCAGGGAATCTTCCTGATCCAGGGATCGAACCCAAGTCTCCTGCACTGCAGGCTACAAGGGAAGCAGGAACACCCAAAGGCCCCATTTCCAAATACTATCACATTAAGGTTAGGCCTTCAACATATGAATTCTAGGGGGACACAAACATTCAGTCCTTAACACACGGCATTCCAGAGTAGGACAGGAATAGCTGGCAAAGGTAGGAAGGTTTCAGGGGACAAGTTAAACTTGAGTCAAACTTTATTAGAAAAAATTAAGTTATATGCACAGAAATGGAAGGACAAATAATTTCTGTGTAGGGGTAGGGGTTAGGGAGGACAGTTTAAAGAACACAAGCAAAAGCAAAAAGACCCCTAAAGCCAATCTGGCAGACAGGGAACATTAATATAAGGGGGACTGGGGAGCAGACCTCAGAGGTTAGGTAATCTGAATACAGCAAAGCTTGAAAGCCGAACTAATGAGGAGCCGTGAAAATTTCTGAATAGCCCCATGTTAAATAACCAGGTGTTTTGGAAAGTTGAAGATGACAGTGACATGTCAAGGATGAATGGAAGAGAAAATATTCAGAGGCAGGAAAACAAATTTAGAGATTATTACAGTAGCCCAGTTGGTCTATGATAAGGTCTATGAGTAAGATTCTTGCTCCTGGAGTATCAAGACAGCATCAAACATTATGAAAGGACAATGGTCAAGGTTTAGAGACTTAGCAGTGGGAAGAAAACACTGGAAGGATCATGACGCCCTTGACAGAAGAAAAAGAAAAAAAAAAAAAACACACAGAAGATTTGGTTTAGGGATTTGGTGAAGAGAGAGGTTATTGTCATATGAGATGGAGCTGTGCTACAGTATTTGAAGATGGTAATTCAGGAGACAGGGATTTTAAGGTAGGGTAAAAGTCCTGTCTGATTCATTTTGAGTTATCGACAGCCTAAACATGGGGCTTCTCAGGTGGCACTAGTGGTAAAGAACGAGCCTGCCAATCCAGGAGACTTCAGAGATGTGGATTCAAGACCCAGGTCAGGAAGTTCTCCTACAGGAGGGCATGGCAACCAGTTCTAGTATGCTTGCCTGGAGAATCCTCATGAACAGAGGAGCCTGGGGGGCTGTACTCCATAGGGTCACAAAGAATTGGACATGATTGAAGCAGCTTAGCATGCGTGCACCAGCCTACGCACAGTATCTGAAGTGCTATAATAAATGACTGTGACATGAGCAAAAAGTAATTATGCCATGAGCTTGAGCTTGTTTGTTGGAGGAAAGCAGTAAGCAAAGCACCGAAATCAGGAATGTGACAGTAATTGGTAGAAAGAGAAAGAAAAAGGAAACAGAAGAGCAATCACAAAAAAGTCTAGAAATTTCATCAAGTTATGCTAAGCTCCTTAGAGAATAGAACCAAGTGGATAGGAATTCCCAATGGAAAGTCCAGGCTTGGAAGTGTAGAGGCTGTAACTGGGCCCACAGGGAAAACATACTGCTCACCGCCTTGCTGTGCAGGTTCCATTAGAATAATGTAAATAGATGTTACTTTGGGAAAAGAAGAATCCTTGCATTTCTCAGAAACAGGTGAAAGGGGTGCATTTTTCTCAAGGAGATCATCCCTAAATAGCATCAGAAGAACTGCAAGCTTTCTGCCCCGCCTCCCTCCACGGATGCAGGGAGAATTTTACATTGCTCTCGCACAGCTTTATTTAGGACTGGAGGAAAGCCAACTGTCTATTGTTCAAGTTCACATTTTAGTTGATGATGGAAATTCACACATTCTGTATGAGGCCATCCTGAGGAGCAGTCCTCAGCTTGGGACTTTGGCAAAAAATACTATATTCTAGGACAAACATGCTTTCCAGAGAGGCAAAGATTTTTCAAAACAAACAAACAAATCAGCCAGCCAGAAAATGGATCTTTGTTTTAAGTGTTTACCATGGGGAAGATATCTGCTGAAAAGTTTGAGAGCAGTAATAAGCATAATTTCCTCCACTGATTATTTTGTACAAAAGGCAAAACCCACCACACTGCCCTGACATTTTTCTGTGATTGTTAAGGAAGACTTACTTTACTCTTCCTAAGCCATGATTTCTTTTTTAAAAAGTCAGAACCTTGAAAAGGAAAAGGAAAATCTCCAGTATCAAAGTGTGTAAAAAAATCTTGAAAGTTCAACAATAATTGAGGGTGGGAAATGAGCATGTCTAGAACCTTCGACATGTACTTCACCTTACTTAGCTTAGTAAAGTAATTATTTCTAGGATTGGCAAAGAAAAGTAAAATGTTGTACATTGTCACCTCCAAGAGAAAACCAACCCTACCCACCCCAACTGCATAGATGGCTAGCCACTCTGTGTAAATCACTCTGGTTCAAGTCTTTGTGAGTATTTATTAGTACCAGTAGGTGTTTACTGACTTACTATTTACTATCTGCTTTGCTTGAGCTTATTATTGCAGTTTCCAAGAGACTTCTCCTTGCCCACTTGTCCTCTTCTAATACTGTTGTAGCCACACATTCTGGGAAACAAACTCACTCAGAAGGACAATGCAGATAGTGGAGTGCAATTTATTACGCCGGCGGGCCCAAGGCAGAGTCTCCTCTTAGCCAAAGACTCCAACCAGGTTTTGTGAAAACCTTGTATACCCAAAGTGTATAAGGTTCCCTCAAACTAGTTTGAACAAAGGAAAAAGAAAGATACAATCAAAGTTAACCCATAACTCACATGCCTTAAGCCTAGGTAGTTAACAGTGGACAATTATCAATAGGCCTGTGGTCATACCCCAAGAAGCATAATAGAATGTCTGATTCTATTCATTACACAGATAATTAGAGTATTCTTTTAGGCAACGGAGAGCCTGGGGCTCTTCCTTCTAGGGGCCTGGTTTTCCAGTTGGTTTGTCGTTTCCATAGATACTGGGCATATAGCTCGAAGTCCACAGTCCGGCCCAAGATGGAGTCCTGCTTTCAAGATGGAGCCCGTTCTGTTTTCTTCTTCAATACCACAACATCCCTGACACACAGTAAGTGCTCATTCCTGGCACTGAATAAATGAAAATGAGTTCTAAACTACTTGTTCTCTTCTTTCTCCTCCATCCCAAATTCACATAGCAATTCTGTGTATATAACTTATATACATAGAAATATAACTAAGACTTCCCTGGTAGCCCGGTGGTTGAGAATCCACCTGCCAATGCACGGAATACTGGTTCAGTTTCTCATCCTGGAAGATTCCACATGCCATGGGGCAACTGAGCTCGTGAACCACAACTGCCGAGCCCACACGCCACCTCAGTGAGACGCTCACACATTGCAGCTGGAGAGTAGACCCTGCTAGCCACAACTAGAGCAAGCCCTCAGGCAACAGTGAAGACCCGAAGCAGCTGTAAATAAATAAATAGTAAATAAAAGAAAGAGATTAAGCCTTTCAGATAGAGAGCCTTACATAACTTGGAGAGACAGAATGAGTATGCATGAATTATAGTTCCTGCAGCCGACACTGAATTTATCCGGTTACGTTTACACTAAGAATGGCTTGAGTTGCTAAGGCAACTTTCCCATTTATATTAAATGAGATAATATATACACCCAGCATGACTTAGGTGCTTACTCCATGTTAGTTTCCTCTCCATTGTATGTACTTTTACTGTTCATCGTACATTTTAGATCAGAAATCAAAAGCGTATCAGAAAAACATTCAGAGGAATCCCACAAAAACTAAATAAGAAAGAGGAGTCGGAACAGTCCAGTTGACTTTAGGGCTGCTGCCTCAGTTCATTAAGCATGACCTGATTTCTTTTTAGTTCCTGGAAAAATCTATTGTCATCGTACTTCTAATGTGCTTTTAGATCCTTCTAAGAAAAGCTCCATAGAATTCTGCCATAGATTTAAGTAAATCTTTGAGATGACAGCTCAAAGGGTATTTAATTCAAAATACTCTAATCTTTTTCCAAACACTGCTTTGTATGTAGAGGGGTGGGTGGGGGAGAAAGCCGTAATAGACTCTCAATTCAATATATACAATTTCCCAGCACTTCATTCCATGAAGATATTCTTACTAAAACTCAATAGCTTTTTAAATATTATACTTGTTCTAATTTCATGTAATACACTGAACTATGAGTTAATTCAAATAAGACCTAAAATAGAATTCCATTTTCTTTGCACATACCTACTGTTAATTGCATAGAACAAGTTTATACCATGTTTGTCCAACTGAGACAAGAGGTAAAGAGAATAATTAAAAATAAAACAGTCAAATGTTACATTGGTAATTTCACTTTCTATGGTGCTTGGGGTTTTGTTTTATTTTATCAAACAAATGAGGTTTGGAGAAACAGGGAGTTTAAAGGAATAATCTCAGTTTGAAAATGTTACACAGGTTCTTCCAAAGAAAAGACGGGGTTTGTCTCAGAGAATAAGCCCTGGGTAGTGGGATTTGAAGGGAATCTGCTTCCCTTTTTGGCTCATTTTAGAAGTAGCTGGAATTATTTCCTTATCTGTAAAAGGAGTTTGTTTAGACAATCACAAAACTCCCTAATCTTTCTAAATGCCATGAGTCTGTATATGACTTCTTAATTAGTCTCAATCGGAACTATAATACTGATCTGGAACAACTCTTTTGAGGAATTGTAACTCTGAATCACTTTAGTATTTAGAAACATAGTTTGACACATTCAAGGTATTAAAGGTACTACCAAAGTGCCAAAACCATTTCCTTCAAAAAGTGAACTCTGCTTTTCTATTAAGGAATACTTGGAGACTGAGAGAACTGAGAATTCAGTTATTAATTAACTACTACAGTCCACAGGGTCACACAGAGTCAGACACGACCGAAGTGACTTACACACTCACTCACGCACACATGCACTCACCAGTAAATTTATATGCTGGTTTGGGGATTTATATTTCTACTTATTAAAATTATTTAATAAAACTCCATAATATTTTAAACAATGTTTAAAAATCTTTATAAAGGCTTCCCTGATAGCTCAGTTAGTAGAGAATCCACCCACAATGCAGGAGACCTGCGTTTGATCGCTGGGTTAGGAAGATCTCCTGCAGAAGACAAAGGCTACCCACTCCAGTATTCTGGCCAGGAGAATTGCATGGACTAGTCTATGGGGTAGCTTAGAGTCTGACTGAGTGATTTCACTTTCACTTTCACTTTAAAGTCTTTATAGACTACTTTTTCCAACTTTCAGTATTTAGAATGATTCTTCTTTTTAAATTATATAAATGATTCTGCAAAGAACATCTTTCCCATAAATTTTTATTTTGCATTTCCATGTGTTTCCTAGGAAGACATGCTTAAGGCGCAATTTCAAAGTCTTATCTAAAAATCTACTTTTACTGCTTCTCTGTGGAATAAAAAGCATTAATAACATACTAGAAGTGGGAAAATGATGGCACGAATTGCGAATAGATTTCTCTAGCCTAAAAGTTGTTCAGAGGTGTACCCAATCACCTGGTAAGACATGACTGTGACTCAGTCTTGTGCTTCATATACCCAGAGGATATAACCCAATCCTCTTATCAGATTCGTTCTCCTCTGGAGATCTGGAGGTGACAAAATAAGCCTGGGTTCAAAAGATCTTTTTTTTAATAAACAGTGTTCCGAACAGAGTTGTTGACAAAAAAATGTGTTGGAAGTCTGCAGCCACACAAAACTATTTTTTGATATGTATAAATGTAAACCCACTGAATAAATTGCCTGAGTAAATTGAATTAGGCTGGAAGGAAACAATACAGAGGCTCTACTTTACTTTTTATCAGTATAAATACATATATATGCTCTGCTTCATAGTTAATAGTCAGAAAAAATCTGATTATGTTTATGCATAAAACAATTGCACAAAGTAATAATTATATTTTAAGAACTTTTGCACAGTTCTTAATTGTCAATAAACATATGCTGCTGCTGTTAATTCACATCAGTCTTGTCCGACTCTGTGCGACCCCATAGACGGCAGCCCACCAGGCTCCTCTGTCCACAGGATTCTCTAGGCAAGAACACTGGAGTGGGTTGCCATACTGGCAATCTATTTGAACAATGATATCACAGGAAATATACCCAATATTTTTCATTGAATAGATAAAGCTTTCAGGATTTTCCTTGGCCACTATATTGGCTAGTTTCACTTGAAAATTAGAACATCATTGTGACCAGCAACAATAATCAACAATCATTTCAGAAAATGAGTTATCAGAACTCATATTTTGCTATCTTTCATCCCAAAATCCTATGCATTTCTATTGAGACTGCAATTAACTTTTTTAGGCCAAAAGTTTTTCTGATAATAAAAATAGTAAACCCATATTAAAAACTGCAAATTATAGAAATGAATAAAGAAGAAAGTAAGGTATCACCCATAATCACACAGCACAGTGATATCCTTATAAACATTGTTCCATAATTATTTCTTGTCTTTTTTCTATAGGCTTCTTGTGTTACAATTCATATGTCAAAGCATCTTCTAACTTCTTCCCTTTCTATTCTTCTTTTAATACTTGTACTCATATTGTATATGTAATTTTGTGTGCTGCATTTTGCTTAACTTTACTGATAATTAAAAGCATTTTTATGTCATTAAAGCAGTCTTCATTTATAGTTACTACAGAAATATTCTGCCGTACCATTGTGCCATAATTTATTTTCTCTAATTTACAATAGTTAAGAAGATTTTATTTTTCATTCCATGTTGCCATAAACATTCTTGTTTTCAAGAATGTTTTTTTCTTTTACATTTCTTATTATTTCCTAGGTATAGATTCCTATAAGTGGAATTAAGGGTCACAAAGTATAAATGGTTTGAGGCTTCTCAAACTACTGTGGTATCTACTAACTTTCTTGATTAAATGTTGATGAAAATAATGGTTATAAAATGTATATTAAAATTTTAAAATTTGTCAACATTAATAGAGTTGTTTATTAGTATATACATTAAGGAATACAAAGATATTTATAGAAAATTTCAGGTATTCACTGAGTTCTCACTCCAATAAAATGCCTCATGAGTGACAGATTTCATTCTGTCAGGAGGTTCACATACCCATGTATGGCCCAGGCTGATACACTATGCCCTGTATGCAAGTCGGTTGTTTAGAGTCCCTTGAAAACTAGAAAAAGACAAAGAACATTGCTATTTCTCAACAGTAAACTGTTGTACTTTCATGGAAGCCTCTACCATTTTGAACAAGAGATATTGGACACCTTCAATACTGAGTCAAATGTGTCAAGGCTGTTTTGTTCGTTTGCTTTAACTTCCAGTTTCCCTGTGTTTCTCCTCAAGTATCCATGACCCGAACGTAAGAAGGGCAGAGCAAGAGAGCATTTCTGTGGCAAAGTGAGCAGGAAAGTCAAGCAGCGGTGTCTGGGAATCTGAATCAACTAGATTTTAATTTAGGTCTTAACGCTATTTTATACAAAAGGGTAGATATATCATTATCCATTTAAGAAAGTTAAGTGATGCTTATCTCAAAAATTTTATTCTCCAAATAAATATCTTTTTGACTTAGCTTTGCTTATCTCATGAAAAATTTAATCGATAAAATCTCATACTTTTTTCCTTCAATAATCCTCAGCACTGTAAACTGCTTAAGGGAATGGGAATCAAGTTGAACCGTCTGGGCTCAATTCTCAGCTCCACCATTTACCAGCCAGGCGGCACAGGGCAGGTCACTTACTTGCCGTATGCCTTAGTTTTGCCATCTCGAAAACAGAGGTAAGAACAACGGCTACTTCTTAGGACTACTCTGAGAATTAAATGAGTTAATACTTAGGAAAAGGCACTTAGATCCCTTTGTTTTTCTGACACACAGCATCCAGGGCTAGAAATCATTATCAATACCATAGATATTATAAAATACAGGATCCTGGATATACAACACTTGCAAAATAAATATACAGGACTTAAAAGTACAAAAGGTTAAGATATATAAGAATATGGTGTGGCACAAAGTTAGGTGTCAAGTGAATGTTACAGGTAAAAGAAATTATTAGACTGCCATGGATGAAGAAATCAATAAAGGACAATGTTCTGTGAGTGGTCTCAGAGAGAAGACGGGACATACCTTTGAAGAAGAGGGAAGACTTGGCAGAAAGTTTGAAGGATATTTTGGACAAAGGGTATTCTGAGAAGCTATTGATATACTCTTGGAACAATGAATAGGCTAGTTGAGCAAATACTAAAACGGTTCATTTAAAAAATAACTGGAAAGTGGAGGGCCTGAAATAGTGAACCACTTGAGCATTTGATTGCTTATAAACACCTGAGAACCACTGAGGATTCTGAGAAGGACAAATGAGAGTAAAAAGTAAAGAAGAATAGTTCATCGCTAATTTTCAAGGTGATTTTTATTGAGAAATAATAGAAACAAAAATAGAATTTTTTAAAAATATGACCATAAACTATTGAAAGATTCCTGAAAATAAAATTCTGGGGTATTCATATGGACAGAGATCTGCCACTAATATTCCTCCTCTCTGGTAATTCTTATCTCTTTGCGAACTTTAACATAGAAATAATCTTGAATTGTTCAGTTTAGTTAACTGAGCTTGGTTTTAATTTTTTTTTTTTCCCTTTGCTGAAAGTAGAGTTCTAAAAATTTTGCTAAACTTCTCCTTTAACATTAGCCCTTATACAACCAAGAGAGAACAAGAGTTTAAGAGGTTTAATATAGATAATTTAAGAACTCATATAACAATATTTTATAGTTCAGTGACAGCACAAATATAGTTGAATATTTACTATACAACTATTTTCTAGATTCTAGAATTGTAGGAATGCTTCTGGGGCTTACAAATATTGAGGGCTTTTTTTTTTTTTTTATAAACAGAGTCGATTATTTGGTTAGCAGATGACCCACAAGGCTAAGATCTTAGAGACTGACAGTTTTCAGATGCCCTTGGGAAATTTGAAAAATGGTTCATGATATTAAAACACAAACAATTGAGAGCTACCTCTAGGAAAAAGTATGGAATATTTATCTTAGCAAAGCTTAAAGAGACAGAAAGTGATCAACTGTCTTTTTCTAACACAGAGGATTTGGTAGTTGGGTGTGACCTTTTACAACAACTCAGAAAAAACACTGGCCAATGTTGCTAAACATTAAAAAAAAAAAAGATAATTATGGCTATAAGAATATTAATTATAATATATAATATTCTGTGCTTTTTCATACAGTTTTTTAGATGGAATTTTCTTTTTGCTAGTAAGGTAAATTTCTTTTCCCTGAAGAGTCTATTACATTAAAAGTGTAAAGAAACTGGCATAAAGGACATAGAGAGACGTGCCTATTTTTCAAGTCCAAAAGAAGCCTTGTAGGTATAATTCATTCTGTAAATGAGTTGAAAGGTTATCTATAAATCCTTCTGTTATTGTGATTGTGTGATATTATAAAATTTTGCTGTTGAATTACTATGTGACCCTGGAAATTCTCTCCAAGTCACTGAACCTCAGTTTCCTAATCTACAAATGAAGGTAAAAACAGCCAGAGAGTGATGACGGCACATTCCATTAAGTACTTATAAAGCTTTTTGCAGAATATAAAACATTGGTAATCACTTCCCTAGCAAGAACTCACTTGCTGTAAAATGATATAACTTGCTCCATCCTTTAGAATCTGTTCAGACTCAGTGGCATTTTCTTCCCTGAATGCGTTGTGTGTTCAACAGCACCCTCCCTTCACCTGGCAGACTCTGAAACCAAATGAATGTTTGATTACTGTGACGCTTCTCATCTAGGGCGAGCCCTTATCGGCTAGGCTAATAAGAGTCCCAATTAGGCTGAAATTTTCCGAGGATTATTTATGTTTTTGCTAATACGGAAGATTCTTTGAAGGGCTACGGTTGCTCTCCATTCACCGAGTCTGAGAGCTGACTCCATTCTCTTCATGTTCCACCTCCCTTTCTCCCCATCATCCATTTTTAGTCTTTCTCTGATACGCCCAGACTCTGAAAACCAGCACCAAGCCCCAGAGTTTCCTCTTGATGAAAGCCCTGATAGTCCAACCTTGCTCTGCATTTTCAGTCTGCCATTTGCTAACATATTACATGACCAGCTGAGCCATCGAGCTAGAATAAACAGAGTGCACTTTAGCATACAGGGATATTTTGCAAGAGATATATTCTCAAGTCTTGGAAACTTAACTGTGTGTTACCATATTGTCTTCCTTATGCTCCTTCTGTTTCTTAATTTCACACATCACTCCATTCTTTGAAGTAATTTTCCTCCAATGTGTTAAGAAACTGAGTCATGTCCTAAATTCTGCGGGAAAAAAAATGGAGATAGTGGGAAGAGGATTAGATCTGCAAAGAGCAGTCTTGTTTTCTTTCAATAAATTAATCAACCTGGTCATTTCACATATGAGCTAATGCCGGAAAAAGTGCTTTGAAAACTTCAGAGCCAGACCAATACGTATTATTCCAGGATTCCTTTTCAGCTGTGGACTACAAATGGGTCACATGCCAGTCCTTTTGTTCATACCAGCCTCGTTTTAGGTGAAGTGGAGTCTTTGAAGTTCTCCAGTTAAAGGTATTTTTGCTTCAATAGGTCACTTTAAGCTTTGAGTGGTACAGAGGTCCTCATTTGCAGGAAGATGACCCTTATGAACCTTGTTCAAACTCAGGATCTGAGAATGATCCTCTAAATCACTTGATCAGAAAACCGAAGGCTATCTCCATGGAAGTTAAAATGTTTGTTTATGGTAAATCAGTGGCTTGGTAGTCATGCAGTGTGTTGGCCTTTCAGGCTAATATTCTTTCCCTGAAACAGCTTTTTTAAATAATGGAGTCTTTCTGATCTCAGAAATAAAGAACTGAGCTATATCTAAAAACTGTTACTGAAGCCGGTAAATTTTTTCACCTTCATAATTCTGTATTTCCCAGCTACATTCTGTGCTGTCCTGACATATGTTAATCAATGCATTTGTTACCACACAGTTTGACTATTGCATTTCTCTGGTGGCTGGCTTATCATCGTCTGTAATTATTTCAACTCCAATTAATTCTGAACTTCTTTGCAAGGTTACTTACTTGCTTTAAGCAATAAAGACAACAGGACACCTCATTGATTTCTAAGCATCTGGTCAACTGCAAATTGAATTCACTGCCCTCTTCTTTGCCTGCGCAGTCTATTTCAGTGACCCTTCTCGCTAGATCACTGATATTAGTGGTCAGTGACCTGCTGATTGAGAAAAAAAAAAAAAAGGTAGTTGAAATACTCTCACCATGACAGTCTTGAAGGCTGCAGAATCAACAGTAAAAGTATACTGAAACTGATGAGGGGAACAGAAGGAAAACAGTGACGGTGGTGTGTCCATCCACGAATATAAAAAAGAATCAGGCCACCTTGGATGGGGACTCAGCCCAGGGAAATACGAGAAATCTAATATGTCCCGACTGCTTTATTATCACGTGTTCCTTTCATAGCCACTTTGGCTCTTGAGAGGTAAAAATTAGTACTCCAAAACAGGAAGGCAAAGGGAGCCTCTGAGAAGGGAAGGACACATTTGCTGAAGGACTCACAACCGGGGCATGGCAGTACCCAGACTGGAATTTAGGCTTTCTGGATTTCCTTAATACCACCGCAGAAGTAACAAACAAAGCTTTAAGACATTTATGAGTAAGGAAATGTGGGATAGTGCAACCAGGAGGTATAAACTGCAAGGAATGAGAATTAGGAAGAAACAGGTCAGACCTCCCGGGTGGCCCAGTGGGTGAGTCTGCCTAGCAAGGCAGGGGACACAGGTTCAATCTCTGGTTCCAGAAGATTCCACATGCTAAGCCCGTGCACCGCAACTACTGAAGCCCACACCTCCCAGAGCCTGCATGCTGCAGCTACCAAAGCCTGCACACCCTGGAGCCCATGGTATACAAGAAAAGGAACCACCGCAATGAGAAATCTGTGCACTGCCGCTAAGGTAGACCTTGTTCACCGCAGCTAGAGAAACCCAGTGCTGAGCAATGAAGAGCCAGCGCAGCCAAAAATAAATACATAAATAAATAAAGTTTAAAAACAAAGAAGAAACAAGTCCTCAAGCACACGTCCTAAATCAAGGATGATGACTGACAGGCAGCATAGTATATGGAGATGGTTCTAGATGGGCCAATGATCTTTTTCTATAAGGAGGTGTATAGTAAACATTTTCAGCTTTGCCGCCCATAGTCTCTGTCTCAACTCAACAATGCCCTTGTAGTACAAAGGCAGCCACCGTCAATATGTAAAACAAAAGGGTATGGATATGTTCTAAGAAAATTTATTTAATAAAGACTGATATGACTCTTGGATCATAGTTTGCAAACCCCCAGTGTAGATCAGTGTTTCTGAACATAAGACCTGGTACCACCCAACTAAAGTTTGGAAATGAAAGGGAAGAGTTTTTTTTTTTTTTTTTAAATCATTACAATCATAGGAACTCAGACAAAGCTACTGGCACTTAGTAGATCCTAGCCAGGGATTCTAAAGATCCTGCAAAGATCTTGGGTCAATCTCATCTAAAACAGAATTTCTCCACCCTTGTGACCATGTCCCCTTTGAGAAGCTCTGGATTAGGCAACGGTGACAACATATAACTCCCTTATCAAGTTGCCTTAAAGGTTTAAAGAGAGAATACATGTGAAGTATATTCATATACTTCATATTCTGGCAAAGTCTGAATGATGCAGGCCCACATTGTTCAATAGAAATAGAACATGAACTGTAAGTATATTTTAAATTGTCCAATAGCCACACTAAAAATTAAAAAAAAAGGATAGGTAAAAATAATTTTAATAATATTATGCATTTAACCCAGTATATCCAAAATATTCCACTTCCCTAGTGGCTGAAATGGTAAAGAATATTCCTGCCATGCAGGGCACCTGGGTTTGATCCCTGGGTCTAGAAGATCCCCTGGAGAAGAGAGTGGCTACCCACTCCAGCATTCTTGCCTGGAGAATCCCATGGATAGAGGAGTCAAGTGGGCTATAGTTCATGAAGTCGCAGAGTCAAACACAACTGAGCAACCAATACTTTCACTTTT
>SJYA01001934.1:1043017-1088664 GCA_006410615.1 Neotragus moschatus | reverse complement strand
AAAAAAAAAAAAAAGGTAGTTGAAATACTCTCACCATGACAGTCTTGAAGGCTGCAGAATCAACAGTAAAAGTATACTGAAACTGATGAGGGGAACAGAAGGAAAACAGTGACGGTGGTGTGTCCATCCACGAATATAAAAAAGAATCAGGCCACCTTGGATGGGGACTCAGCCCAGGGAAATACGAGAAATCTAATATGTCCCGACTGCTTTATTATCACGTGTTCCTTTCATAGCCACTTTGGCTCTTGAGAGGTAAAAATTAGTACTCCAAAACAGGAAGGCAAAGGGAGCCTCTGAGAAGGGAAGGACACATTTGCTGAAGGACTCACAACCGGGGCATGGCAGTACCCAGACTGGAATTTAGGCTTTCTGGATTTCCTTAATACCACCGCAGAAGTAACAAACAAAGCTTTAAGACATTTATGAGTAAGGAAATGTGGGATAGTGCAACCAGGAGGTATAAACTGCAAGGAATGAGAATTAGGAAGAAACAGGTCAGACCTCCCGGGTGGCCCAGTGGGTGAGTCTGCCTAGCAAGGCAGGGGACACAGGTTCAATCTCTGGTTCCAGAAGATTCCACATGCTAAGCCCGTGCACCGCAACTACTGAAGCCCACACCTCCCAGAGCCTGCATGCTGCAGCTACCAAAGCCTGCACACCCTGGAGCCCATGGTATACAAGAAAAGGAACCACCGCAATGAGAAATCTGTGCACTGCCGCTAAGGTAGACCTTGTTCACCGCAGCTAGAGAAACCCAGTGCTGAGCAATGAAGAGCCAGCGCAGCCAAAAATAAATACATAAATAAATAAAGTTTAAAAACAAAGAAGAAACAAGTCCTCAAGCACACGTCCTAAATCAAGGATGATGACTGACAGGCAGCATAGTATATGGAGATGGTTCTAGATGGGCCAATGATCTTTTTCTATAAGGAGGTGTATAGTAAACATTTTCAGCTTTGCCGCCCATAGTCTCTGTCTCAACTCAACAATGCCCTTGTAGTACAAAGGCAGCCACCGTCAATATGTAAAACAAAAGGGTATGGATATGTTCTAAGAAAATTTATTTAATAAAGACTGATATGACTCTTGGATCATAGTTTGCAAACCCCCAGTGTAGATCAGTGTTTCTGAACATAAGACCTGGTACCACCCAACTAAAGTTTGGAAATGAAAGGGAAGAGTTTTTTTTTTTTTTTTTAAATCATTACAATCATAGGAACTCAGACAAAGCTACTGGCACTTAGTAGATCCTAGCCAGGGATTCTAAAGATCCTGCAAAGATCTTGGGTCAATCTCATCTAAAACAGAATTTCTCCACCCTTGTGACCATGTCCCCTTTGAGAAGCTCTGGATTAGGCAACGGTGACAACATATAACTCCCTTATCAAGTTGCCTTAAAGGTTTAAAGAGAGAATACATGTGAAGTATATTCATATACTTCATATTCTGGCAAAGTCTGAATGATGCAGGCCCACATTGTTCAATAGAAATAGAACATGAACTGTAAGTATATTTTAAATTGTCCAATAGCCACACTAAAAATTAAAAAAAAAGGATAGGTAAAAATAATTTTAATAATATTATGCATTTAACCCAGTATATCCAAAATATTCCACTTCCCTAGTGGCTGAAATGGTAAAGAATATTCCTGCCATGCAGGGCACCTGGGTTTGATCCCTGGGTCTAGAAGATCCCCTGGAGAAGAGAGTGGCTACCCACTCCAGCATTCTTGCCTGGAGAATCCCATGGATAGAGGAGTCAAGTGGGCTATAGTTCATGAAGTCGCAGAGTCAAACACAACTGAGCAACCAATACTTTCACTTTTTTCTCATCCAAAATACTATTTCAATGTGATAATCAATAAAATTTATTAGTGAGGTAGTTTGCATTATTTTTAGTTTTTCGAAATCACGTGTGTACACTGCAACGATGGTACATCTCAACTCAGACTAGCCAGGTTTTATGTGCTCCGTGACCTCAGTAGTGGCTGCTTTATGGGCTAGGTCAGGAGTAGACCCTGAGCTAAGATTATCTTCTTCCCATCCCCTTAGTTCCCAACAGGCCACAACTACTTGAAAATGTGGAAGGTCCTTTCTGTTGCCCACCTTTCCCACACCTGCAGACAGAGAGTAATCCCCTGCCTTGGCAGAATGACATCTCCTAGTGCTACCTAGGTTTCAGTTACGAAGGACTTCCCAGACTATACACCCAAAATTAACCGAATGGGAAATGAAAATAACTGTACTTTCTTCACATAAAATTCCCCTGATGTCCAAGAAACAAACACAGCCAGAAGGCCTATATTTGGTGAGGCCTTTTTAGCAACCTCTACATTGGGCAATTTTCTGAATAACAATGCAATAAATTCTGATTACCCAGGAGTACCTTGCAACTTTAATAATTCCATCCCCAAATAAGGAAACATTTCTAAGAAGTCTAGCAGAAGGGCAGTCACAGAGTCACACAACTGGTTAAAAATTATTAAACAAGCCCTGTTGGTGGCCCATCTATGTTTATGATGAATGTAGGTTTAATCATCAGCATGCCACAAGAAATCAGCTCTTCTAATTTGCTTTTTTCTTCCCTACTGAAACAAATGAATTCCTCCCCGGTTAGTGTTTTGACTCTCGATGGTCAAAGAAATTTATGAAAAGAATATATGTGCATATAGGTGCCATATATCTAAATGTCTATATGTCAGAAATTTATTCCCATTCCCTCAGGCCCCAGGATGCTTAATTTGGCACAAATCGTTCAAGATTACAAGATAGCAATACAGAAACTATCCCTCTTTTCCTCCGCTAGTTGTTTTGAACAGAATTCCCCGAGAATGAATATGACAACATTTCTAGGTTTTAGGATTATGGAGGCGCGTAAAGTTTACTGAGACTTTTGATAAAGCACATTTTCTCACTCAAACAGCTTGACGCCTCAGGTTCAAGCAGCCGGAACCACTGGGAGAGAGGCAGATCTTTGGAAACATCAGCAGTTCAGGAAAAATTGCTATTTGGTTTGGTTCAGTTTTCCACCCTAGTAAAACTCCACCTTCCCAGAAGACTTCCCTTGTTATTTTTTTGTTTGTTGGTTGGTTTGTTTTATATAAAAGGCAGCATGAAGGAGAAGGATATTTGCCTAGTTAAAATAATTTTTGTCCCAAAACTTGCACCTCCAAAGACAATGGTGATTGTACCATTTGTCTGGATCACACTCTGTGACCCTCCCAAGGGCTTGCCTTGCACGACTCCCTGTCACACTCACTGGGACACACACTAACATCGCTGCTGCTGCTGCTAAGTCATTTCAGTCATGTCTAACTCTGTGCGACCCCACAGACGGCAGCCCACCAGGCTCCCCCGTCCCTGGGATTCTCCAGGCAAGAACACTGGAGTGGGTTGCCATTTCCTTCTCCAAAACATAAAAGTGAAAAGTGAAGGTGAAGTCACTCAGTCGTGTCTGACCCTCAGCGACCCCATGGACTGCAGCCCTCCACCAGGCTCCTCCATCCATGGGATTTTCCAGGCAAGAGTACTGGAGTGGGGTGCCATTGCCTTCTCCCCACTAACATTGCATGCACCCTCAAATACTGGTGGTTAGGAAATATAGGAAGCAAATGTTTTTCTAAACATTCCACATTAGGGTAGTTCCTGGAAATATTGATTTAAAAGGCAAGAGAGACTAATGAATTTCAATCCATATGGTCTGCTAATGAGGATCTTGCAAAATCTGGACCACCTATTGATTAACCTGTTTAATATCTTAAACCCAGTGCTGTGACCTGGATGATGCCCCGCCCGACTGCCCATCCAGAAGAAGAATGTCACTGTTTTGCACATGCCATGAGAAAGTCTCTGCTGATTCTCCAGATAACAAAGGTGCAGCCAAGGGTTTTCTCTCTCCCTCTTTGGCAACAAGAAAGCTGTCCCCCTGCAGATGATGGGGTCTGTCCTCCTTCCTGCAGGTAACTGTCAGTCAGGCCGGGTGTGAGGTATGATAATTCCATCTGCGCCATTTGGATTGTCAGCTGCATTGTTCTGCTCAGTGTGCTGTGGATTGTGAAAAACAACCAGGACGGATGATTTTAAGTAATTGCTCTGACAGAGACTGATTACAACAGTAACAACAGTCAGTTATAGTTTAGGAGTAGCCTTGGCATATGGTCTACATTTCATGTGGGAAGGAGAGTGGGGGAGAGGAAGCAAAAAGGTTTATGATTTTACAGATTGCTTGATGTTTTATAATGACTGAGTTTTCTTTTCCTTCACTTGATTTGGAAAATATCACCAACAGAAGCCTGGAGGGGAGGGGGGAATCTAAATATTGTTACCGATAAAGGAATTCAAGGAACATATTTAACTGCTATTAAGATAAATCATAAAATGATTAGGATTTGTAAGACTGATAATTATTCATTGCCACAGCATTTATTGTTCTGTGTATTGGGGTTTGTTTTCAACTTTGTGCATTCAGTGAATATCCTTTGTGAAATCTTGGCCATTTGCTGACTGCATAAACTCTTGCATTCATTTTGAAAGATGAATCATTATTGTTGGTGGCTTACCTCTCTGAACTGGTCTGAAGTTTCATTCATGAAAAATACCTTAGCAAAACAAATTATTCAATTTATATAACTTTTATAAAATAATGTATGTCTAACATTTAATATAGTAAACTAGAGATTTATCTGTTTTTGTTTAATAAGAGAATATTTCAAACACACTCAAAAATACACATTTGCCTTAAACAAAATTGAAAGGAGAAACCTATTTATTTTTTGGAGCTACATAGAGAGAAACAAAGCAATTAATAGATTTCATTCTAGTTGGGTTTTTAATTTTTATGCCATTCTTATTTTTAATTTTTTATAATACCCGATAAATGGCACGTGAGATTATAAGCAGAGGAATGAATTAGAAAGCTTCTTCAAAAATAATTGAAATGATAGTGATTTTTTTAAATAAATGGTAATATGCTCAATAAAATAATTCAGCCCCAGATAAATAGGAAAGTCTTTGGAATAAAAATTAGGGTAATAATTTAACACTGTGAAAAGTGAGTATGATAAAGTACATCTGAAGGACGTTAATTACTTATGTGTATGTGAGCTATTGTTGGGCACATAATGGCTGATCCATTTGCCAGCATAGGCTCACTGCTCCCAGTATTTTAACTCATTACTTTATAAATCTCTGCTGTGATACCTTGACGAAAAAAGAGGTACTTTTTAAAATATACTCCTATTTAACATTAACTAGTGTTAAGCAAAATAATTTTCACCCCATTATTACTTAAACAAAAGAAAGTGTTGGAGTAACTAATATTTTCTATGTTTGGGACTAGCTAGTGTTCAAGAATTTCCAATAGGGTTATGAATATCACTTTCATTTCCAAAGGGAGAATGAGAAGGGCTGTGATTGGACCACTTGTACAGTAAGACTTTAGAAGCTAATTTCCATGTACTAAAAAGTCTGTGAATCTAGGGAAGTTTAGAAAAATAGAGGACCTTTTTTTTTCTTTTTTTCAGTGATTTGGGTTATGACCTGCCTATGAAGATATGCAAGTCACATTGCAAGTTCACCTTCCAGGTATTTCAAACCATCCATACTAAGTAAAGTTCTCCACTGGGAAAACTGATAATTATTCAGGAATACTAACACAATTGGTTCTGAATGGCACAGTTACTTAGGATTTTTGGTTTCTAAAAATCACTCTTCTCAAACATTCTTTTTATCCTCCAGACACATCCATGCTTCAAAGAGCTGACTGCTTACATATTTAGTTGAATAAGCAAATTGGTCATAATTAATCCAAATGAATATCTTCCTTTATGACTCTCTGAAAATCTTTCAAGCACAGGATAGTGCTGAGATTTTTTTAAATGAAATTGAAATATTCTTAATGAATTAGGAGCTAAACGCGCTGATACTAAGGATAACATTTTATGAACGTGTGTGTGTGTTAATCACTCAGTCATGTCCAGCTCTTTGCGACCCCATGGACTGTAGCCCACCAGGCTCCTGTGTCCATGGGATTCTCCAGGCAAAAATATTGGAGTGGACTGCCATGCCCTTCTCCAGGGGATAGTCCCAATCCAGGAATCAAATCCGGGTCTCCCACACTGCAGGCAGATTCTTTACCTTCTGAGTCACCAGGGAAGCTCAAACAGGTTGCGCTGGCCAAGAGTTAAACCCAGGTCAACTGCTTGGAAGGCAGCTATGCTAACCACCATACCACCAACACCTAGACATTGCAAACCTGGTATTTTTGCCCTGAAACATTAAAATCAATTGGGAGAGTCCTATTTCACAGTTTATATTTTAAGTGGTACAAAAAATGTTAGCATTCTGAAAAGTGCTTCTGCTATTCTCTTAGAGATCACTCATTATTTTTTCACACCTAAGCAAACTGATGTGTGTTATTTACCTAGTCCTTGTAGGAATTTGAATTTGAAATGCCTGAATTCAATCATTTCCAAGGTATTTTTCTCTAAATTTCTTTTACCTAAAAAACTTCCCATTTGAGAATAAGGACCAAAAAATAAAATTTGAGGAAACTTGTGGCACCTTTGGTAATCTCTGAAATGTGATTAATTGTATTCTAGTCTCCTTTGAAGACCTTGAATACCCACAAAAATTTGAAGAAAATAGTTGAGAATTTAAATCTTTCTATATTATCTAATTCTTTTACCCCAGCTTTTTTCCTCCACTTATGTATTGCATTATAATCCACCCCAAGACCAATAGGATTTAAGCAACCATAATATATTACTTCTTATGATCCTGTGGATTCAGAATTTGGACAGGGCTCAGTTAGCTGATTCTTCTGCTCCGTCTGCCATTGGCTGAGGTCACTCCCTCAGGTGGTTTAACTGCCCCAGGGCTGGACTGAAACGCCCAAGAAGACCTTGTTCATGTGTCTGGCATTTCCGTGCTCCTCCACATGGCTTTTCTCTCACTCTCCTCCCCTCTCCCGTCTCTCCTTCCTCTTCTTTCCTCTCTCCTCTCTCTACAGGTCATCTTTCCTCATTCAGCAGTCTTGCCCAAGTTTCTGTACAGCATGGTGGCTGAATTCCCCAGAAGGAGGAAGTCGTCAGTCCTCCCAAAGGCTTGGCCCAAAACTGGCACAATCTCTCTTCCGCTACACTCTGTTGATCAAANTTTCTAAACATTCCACATTAGGGTAGTTCCTGGAAATATTGATTTAAAAGGCAAGAGAGACTAATGAATTTCAATCCATATGGTCTGCTAATGAGGATCTTGCAAAATCTGGACCACCTATTGATTAACCTGTTTAATATCTTAAACCCAGTGCTGTGACCTGGATGATGCCCCGCCCGACTGCCCATCCAGAAGAAGAATGTCACTGTTTTGCACATGCCATGAGAAAGTCTCTGCTGATTCTCCAGATAACAAAGGTGCAGCCAAGGGTTTTCTCTCTCCCTCTTTGGCAACAAGAAAGCTGTCCCCCTGCAGATGATGGGGTCTGTCCTCCTTCCTGCAGGTAACTGTCAGTCAGGCCGGGTGTGAGGTATGATAATTCCATCTGCGCCATTTGGATTGTCAGCTGCATTGTTCTGCTCAGTGTGCTGTGGATTGTGAAAAACAACCAGGACGGATGATTTTAAGTAATTGCTCTGACAGAGACTGATTACAACAGTAACAACAGTCAGTTATAGTTTAGGAGTAGCCTTGGCATATGGTCTACATTTCATGTGGGAAGGAGAGTGGGGGAGAGGAAGCAAAAAGGTTTATGATTTTACAGATTGCTTGATGTTTTATAATGACTGAGTTTTCTTTTCCTTCACTTGATTTGGAAAATATCACCAACAGAAGCCTGGAGGGGAGGGGGGAATCTAAATATTGTTACCGATAAAGGAATTCAAGGAACATATTTAACTGCTATTAAGATAAATCATAAAATGATTAGGATTTGTAAGACTGATAATTATTCATTGCCACAGCATTTATTGTTCTGTGTATTGGGGTTTGTTTTCAACTTTGTGCATTCAGTGAATATCCTTTGTGAAATCTTGGCCATTTGCTGACTGCATAAACTCTTGCATTCATTTTGAAAGATGAATCATTATTGTTGGTGGCTTACCTCTCTGAACTGGTCTGAAGTTTCATTCATGAAAAATACCTTAGCAAAACAAATTATTCAATTTATATAACTTTTATAAAATAATGTATGTCTAACATTTAATATAGTAAACTAGAGATTTATCTGTTTTTGTTTAATAAGAGAATATTTCAAACACACTCAAAAATACACATTTGCCTTAAACAAAATTGAAAGGAGAAACCTATTTATTTTTTGGAGCTACATAGAGAGAAACAAAGCAATTAATAGATTTCATTCTAGTTGGGTTTTTAATTTTTATGCCATTCTTATTTTTAATTTTTTATAATACCCGATAAATGGCACGTGAGATTATAAGCAGAGGAATGAATTAGAAAGCTTCTTCAAAAATAATTGAAATGATAGTGATTTTTTTAAATAAATGGTAATATGCTCAATAAAATAATTCAGCCCCAGATAAATAGGAAAGTCTTTGGAATAAAAATTAGGGTAATAATTTAACACTGTGAAAAGTGAGTATGATAAAGTACATCTGAAGGACGTTAATTACTTATGTGTATGTGAGCTATTGTTGGGCACATAATGGCTGATCCATTTGCCAGCATAGGCTCACTGCTCCCAGTATTTTAACTCATTACTTTATAAATCTCTGCTGTGATACCTTGACGAAAAAAGAGGTACTTTTTAAAATATACTCCTATTTAACATTAACTAGTGTTAAGCAAAATAATTTTCACCCCATTATTACTTAAACAAAAGAAAGTGTTGGAGTAACTAATATTTTCTATGTTTGGGACTAGCTAGTGTTCAAGAATTTCCAATAGGGTTATGAATATCACTTTCATTTCCAAAGGGAGAATGAGAAGGGCTGTGATTGGACCACTTGTACAGTAAGACTTTAGAAGCTAATTTCCATGTACTAAAAAGTCTGTGAATCTAGGGAAGTTTAGAAAAATAGAGGACCTTTTTTTTTCTTTTTTTCAGTGATTTGGGTTATGACCTGCCTATGAAGATATGCAAGTCACATTGCAAGTTCACCTTCCAGGTATTTCAAACCATCCATACTAAGTAAAGTTCTCCACTGGGAAAACTGATAATTATTCAGGAATACTAACACAATTGGTTCTGAATGGCACAGTTACTTAGGATTTTTGGTTTCTAAAAATCACTCTTCTCAAACATTCTTTTTATCCTCCAGACACATCCATGCTTCAAAGAGCTGACTGCTTACATATTTAGTTGAATAAGCAAATTGGTCATAATTAATCCAAATGAATATCTTCCTTTATGACTCTCTGAAAATCTTTCAAGCACAGGATAGTGCTGAGATTTTTTTAAATGAAATTGAAATATTCTTAATGAATTAGGAGCTAAACGCGCTGATACTAAGGATAACATTTTATGAACGTGTGTGTGTGTTAATCACTCAGTCATGTCCAGCTCTTTGCGACCCCATGGACTGTAGCCCACCAGGCTCCTGTGTCCATGGGATTCTCCAGGCAAAAATATTGGAGTGGACTGCCATGCCCTTCTCCAGGGGATAGTCCCAATCCAGGAATCAAATCCGGGTCTCCCACACTGCAGGCAGATTCTTTACCTTCTGAGTCACCAGGGAAGCTCAAACAGGTTGCGCTGGCCAAGAGTTAAACCCAGGTCAACTGCTTGGAAGGCAGCTATGCTAACCACCATACCACCAACACCTAGACATTGCAAACCTGGTATTTTTGCCCTGAAACATTAAAATCAATTGGGAGAGTCCTATTTCACAGTTTATATTTTAAGTGGTACAAAAAATGTTAGCATTCTGAAAAGTGCTTCTGCTATTCTCTTAGAGATCACTCATTATTTTTTCACACCTAAGCAAACTGATGTGTGTTATTTACCTAGTCCTTGTAGGAATTTGAATTTGAAATGCCTGAATTCAATCATTTCCAAGGTATTTTTCTCTAAATTTCTTTTACCTAAAAAACTTCCCATTTGAGAATAAGGACCAAAAAATAAAATTTGAGGAAACTTGTGGCACCTTTGGTAATCTCTGAAATGTGATTAATTGTATTCTAGTCTCCTTTGAAGACCTTGAATACCCACAAAAATTTGAAGAAAATAGTTGAGAATTTAAATCTTTCTATATTATCTAATTCTTTTACCCCAGCTTTTTTCCTCCACTTATGTATTGCATTATAATCCACCCCAAGACCAATAGGATTTAAGCAACCATAATATATTACTTCTTATGATCCTGTGGATTCAGAATTTGGACAGGGCTCAGTTAGCTGATTCTTCTGCTCCGTCTGCCATTGGCTGAGGTCACTCCCTCAGGTGGTTTAACTGCCCCAGGGCTGGACTGAAACGCCCAAGAAGACCTTGTTCATGTGTCTGGCATTTCCGTGCTCCTCCACATGGCTTTTCTCTCACTCTCCTCCCCTCTCCCGTCTCTCCTTCCTCTTCTTTCCTCTCTCCTCTCTCTACAGGTCATCTTTCCTCATTCAGCAGTCTTGCCCAAGTTTCTGTACAGCATGGTGGCTGAATTCCCCAGAAGGAGGAAGTCGTCAGTCCTCCCAAAGGCTTGGCCCAAAACTGGCACAATCTCTCTTCCGCTACACTCTGTTGATCAAAGTAAGCCTAAAGGCCATCCCTGACTCAGGAAGAGGAGAAACAGAATTTGTTCCAATAGGAGGAGGGGATGAATGAATGGCAGTCATATTTAGAAATTATCTCCATACTTTCTGAGAAATCAGTTAGACAACTGATGAACATGATAAGGAAATATTTCAGTCACACAAAATATTATTATGCTCCTAATTTCATTAGTTATCATCATGGAGAATGGTGTGCTAAAAATATTTTGTTTGTGTAGTAAGTTTTTGGTACATCTATACATACCTGTCTGTACTTCTTTTTAAAATTATTCTCAACTTTATAAGATCTTTTCTGATGTAAAGTACAATAATCTCTGAAGAATGATTTCTAACATTGCTTCCCAGATAAACTAACTAAAAACCAAGCATATTGACTTTAATGTTCTGAAAAATAAGTTTAACTTTGAATTTGGGGAAGTTTAATCTATAGCTCTAAGTGGCTGAAGGGCTGGTACTAGGAGTCTTTTCCTTTGGGCCTTTGCAAGATCAGCTTTCAAAGAAAGTTTACCACGCTGTGAAATTCTCTAAGACCCATTGTGTGAGCTGATAAGACCAGAGTCCTTTGTTTTAAAACTATTAAGTCTTACTCTGCTCTCATTATTTCTCAAAAATACAAGGATTTAAAAGTTATTATGCCATGTTTGGGTCCTCTCAGTAGAGTTTCAGAGTCTTTTATGAGGTTAGATTCAAAATTACTTCTAAATGTATTAATGAATAAATGACTTGTTTACAGGTTTTCTGTTGAAACAATTTTTGGTGCTTCTCCAAAAGAATAAAACCACATAACAGAATATTCTTTGGTGCCAGACAGATTTGGGTTTAAAATTCTACTTTTAGCAATTTTAGAATGGTATGGCCTTTACTCACTTTTAGAATGATAATAGGCTCACCTTCGGTGGTAGGATGGATTAAAAAGATGTGTGAAAATGTTAGCTCAATTTGGGGACATAACATTCAGTGGTATGACTTTTGATATTAAATTCTTTCAAGTCCAGACTTTTGGATAAATGTCCTATTTTTAATCAGGTTGCTTATCAAAATACAGATACAAAAGTAATGGTTATTTCAACTTCCCTAAGCATCAATGAGATAGGAGTTTGGATTAAGCTTTTCTTTTTCATTAGAAGGAATGTGTTTACAATCACTAGGTTTCCAAAATCCTCCTTGAAAAGGGGGTATCATAGTCAAATATATTGAGGAAATAAATATTACAATGAAGAAAATTAGTCTTAATTCTCTCACAGAAAACTATAATATACATTAAACTCTCTAAAATATTTTGTATAAAATTAAGAAATATTCTTAAATTATTTAACTTGGCATTTTATAAATTTTAGCAAAATTTAAATGTATAATAGTAAAATTGAACCATAAGACTGAAAATAATCAACTACTGTATAACCTGTGTACTTTGAAATCTATTTTTTTTCTACAGAAGTGGCAGTAACATTTCTATTTGAAGGTATCCAATAAACTTAATCTTACACTAAATAGCCAGTTTGGAGAAGGAAACGGCAACCCACTCCAGTATTCTTGTCTGGAGAATGCCAGGGACGGAGGAGCCTGGTGGGCTGCCGTCTATGGGGTCGCACAGAGTCGGACACGACTGAAGCGACCCAGCAGCAGCAGCAGCAGCAAATAGCCAATTGGTTCACGACAATTCAGGATCATTATTAAGAACGTCAGTTTCTATATTTATTCTCCTAGTGAATTTTGATATATTGTGTAAGGTTGTTTGCCTTAAACTAAAAGGTCCCAGATTAGTGTGCTTTAGTAGTTGCTAGACGGGGGAGCCTGGTGGGCTGCCGTCTCAGGGGTCGCGCAGAGTCAGACACGACTGAAGTGACTTAGCAACAGCAGCAGCATGTATATCTGAGATAAGACAGGTATAAATGTTGAAATATATTTATATATGTGTGTGTTTATCTTTATGATGATCTCAGTTTTCTCGGTATGTCTAATAGTCTCCCTCCTCAGCTCCATAATAATATAGAAATTCAAGGAAAGAGATTTCCAGAAAAATCAAATGATCATTCTTATTAAATCACTATCTTCAAGTTTACACTCAAATGAATTTATAATTTCTGCCCAGAGCATAGTTTCCTAACCCATAAAACAAAATGGGCAGGTTTTATGATCATTATTTCTTTAATTCTGTATACTTTCCCCCACTTACTAAGTCATCACTTCAAAAGGCAAATGCTGTATATTCTGACATATATCACAGTATCTATTAGTTGTAGTGGCTCTGTAGAACAGGATAGCTTAGTAGGTGAGCAAGGTAGATAAATGTAAAGAAGAAAAAGAGACAAAGAAAGGAAGGAAAAGAAGGCAAGAAGGAGAGCAGGACAAAGGGGGCGGGGGGGGGGGGAGGGGAGGAGGAAGGACAAGTGTCCAGGCTCATGACTGTTCTAAAGAAGTCATCAGAAGCCTGCCTGTAACTAGCTAAGTGCCCTTTTCAGTTAAGGACCAAAATAACACTCCTGGGATGCAAGCTGATGTGCAAAAAGACAACACCTAGAAAATGAATATGTACAAAGAAACTGTTAGTTTGCTTCTCTCATTAAAAATGAACTCTTTGCTGGTAGGATCAGTGTCTTAACAGAGCATCTGGCACAAAGGTAGGTACTCTTCACATGTTTAAAGGAATAATTTCATTAAGTATGTATTATAAAATATATGGTTTCATCCGGAAAAGGCTGATCAAGCAAAGCAGTTAAAAAAAAAAGGAAATGCTTTAAGCAAACTTTGCGTATTTCCCATGTTTAAGTACCCACTGAAGCTCGGCTGTCTTGATTTTTCCCGTCTGTGTTTTTTCGGATGAATCAGTGCCATAGCAGGGAGAGTCCTTTAAAGTGCACCTCAAATGCGGAGACATCTTGCTCCCTAGAGCAAACAAACTTTTCTTTCAGTATGACAGAAGACATCAATTTTAAGGAAATATTTGGGTGAAACCTTTCATCCAAGGACTCAATTTAGCTGTGTAGAAATAGCTACCCGCAAATGCATGCATCAATTTATTCTTTTTAGAGACGTTTGTCTAACACAGGTTAAATCAGAACAAGTCAATGAGGAAGCATATAAATTTGAATGACAAACAGAATACACTCTCATTTTGTTGAGATTTTTCCATGAGATTAACATTAAAAAAAAAAAAACCTGCACACTCCATTTTTAAGAAAGAAGACTGTAGCTACCTCAAAAACTTCACACATTAATTTTACAATATTTTATGTGAGATAAAGCAAGATGAAAATTAAATATTAAGAGTTCAAGAGCAAGAAAGAGAATGTAATGGGCGGATATGGTTTTCTCCCTTCTTGGATGTCTTTAAAAAAAACTAATTTTCCAGAGATGGAAACATTGTCTCTCTAAGAGAACAGGATGCTTAATAACACTTTAAAAATACTGTAATTTAGCTAAAATAGAGGAGGAAAAGAGAAACAACGGAAAACTCCATGGTAAAAGGAAGAGAAACAGAAAAAATCACACACAGTATACTAGTTACAAGTTAAATCCTCTTAACTGATTTATTTTACCTTTTTTGTTGTTTTGTTTTGCTAAGTAACCTATTTTTACATGCATCCATGCATAGATTGCCCCTATTATTAATAGTAAATGTACACTTCAACCTGTCAAGTTTTTCTAGCCCCATTTTTCTAAGGTTTTTTTTTTTTTTTTAAAGGAAAAAATATTTTAAAAAGCAAAGGCATTTCCTAGGGCACATGCTGCCAGACACCCAGCATTTATCTTATCTCAGTTGATGACTTTCCTTTTATCCTGAAATGATTTGACAATGACTCTATGATTTCCTGTACAAATTACCCTTTGAAAGTGGCAGTGGCGCTTGGCAGCGATCTTCACTTAATTACTGAGTGGATTATTAGCATACGGCTGCCCCCCCCTTTCATTTCTTTATATCTTCTAGATTGCGTTGACAGTTCCCTTTCATTGCCTGCTTTAACTCACTGAATACTAAACATTATGCAGATTGCAGCTGAGAAGTACCCAGGCTACTCTACAAACCCCTAGTCTGCACCAAAACCTTTCGGATGGAGAGTAATTTACAGGTCAGAAATCAATAGTGTGTCTGGGAAGTGCATTTGTGGGTTTCCTTAATTTAAACGGAGCGGTAATGTTCAAAAGTGAATATTCTTCTGCGATCTTTCTGAAAAACAATTAGTTTTGTTCCTTCTTTTAATATCCTCTCTCTTTAAATAGGCTGAGATCTTACTTCTCTTAAATTCCTTTCCCTACCTAACCTGCCGAGAGGGGGTTAAAGAACCCCTTTTTGAGAAGTGATACGTTTCACTCCTTATCTGTTTCTGAAGTCAGGGGTCTGATAAGCTGACCTTGTCTGCCTGTGTGAAGCGTTATTTATTGTTTGCCAGGGCAAGACAAATGCAAATGATAAATTGCAAAGATGTCTTCGGCACTCTCAGAAGGAACCTTCTCTTCTGTCTTGGCTCCCATCTTTTGGCAAAAATTTGCACATATGTCAGGCATTCTCCATCCAGAGCTTTATCCCTTTCTCTCCCCCTCCCTGAAATGCATTCTAAAGCGTCCTCCACGTTTCCCAGGGTATAGGGACATGAACCCCTTCCCATTTCAGCCGTATGGTGTAGCATAGTTTAGAGGGGTGTTTTTTGTGTTTGTTTGTTTCCTCTTCTGGGAAGGAAAATACAATATCATACATGAGTGATTTCAGGACTTGGTGGAAGTGACACCAAAGCAATGGGAGTCAGCGCGGGTAAGGAGAACAGCTGGGTGCTGACGGTGGCGTCTCCATTCCAGGACCATCAACCACCAGCTTTATTCTTCTCCTGTTACATCTGCTATGAAATTTGGGTCTTCCAGGTGGCAGCCCAACATGCTGTCCAGTGCTATCAGGCCATTTAAATGCTTTGAGCTAATGCTGCATATCCATTTTCTAAACAAGTTAGCAGATACCATATGCAGCAATTAAAGTTTTATTGAGTGGTGCCTGCTTACCATACTGAATTTGGATTGGCTACCATCTGTCTCAAAGCCTGTGGTACCATCCCTGTTGCTTGAGAGAGCATTTGTAAGGAGAGAAGATTTTTTCTCAACTTCTGAAGAAGCTGCTTGCATTATTTTTTTATATGCAAGCCCACAAAAGTGGAATTGGTACAAGAAAAATACCAGACAATTAGAAGTTAGGATTGAATATCTGTTTTTGAGTAGTACTGTCCACCACCCCAGAAAAAAGGAATCTTGTAGCTTCCAGCCTGGCCATTTTTGGTATATATCTCTTGCTAAATATGTTGTTTTCTGGAGATACCTTCTATGGGAAACCCAATGAATCAAAATTAAGGCTACACAAAGGACATGAATATTATTTTGCATTTGTAAGAATTAAGCATTCATTCTTATTTTCTAGGAAAACTTTACCTGGAACCACAGGGGAAAATTAAAATATAAATTTTACATTTTACTCACTCTACTGGTAAAAAAAAATCTGTGGAGACAGCTATTTAAGATCAATCAGAGCTAAACAAAGGGCTTTGAAGAAAGCATTTATTAAAATTTAAGTGATGCCTAAATACTTGAGCTGTGATGGTTTACTAATACATTAATATTTGATGTTTTCCTAGACATTTTATCACTGTATCTTTGACCTTCATGAATACTGAGATAGAAAAACCTATGATAGTGAAATTAAAAACCTCTTCAAAAATTTTAAATTACCTGAATGTTAGCATAGTCTAATAGAATAAAGACTGGAGATCAAATCTGTTGACAAACTCTTGATTGCATAATCTTGGATATATTGTTTGATACTTCTGTGGACAATTTTCTCCATGGGAAAAATGAGAATAGTGCAACCCTATTGATTCTATTCTTTTTAATACTAACTTGAAAATGTCTGAGCTCAGGCTTTGAATTTTTAAAATACGTAGCTGATAAGTGAAGAGAGAAACAGCTGTAGTTTTGTGCTGGGTTTTATTACATCATATGGTGATTGTTCAATTGGGCTTCTCACTATTCAGGTCCTGGTGAGCAATGTCAAATTCCATGAGTGACAAGTTCATAGCATTATAGGCTTAAACATCCCCTCCTTAGAGGAAATGTGACATATTTGAACAAAAACACTGACTGTGATTCAGGAGACCTGTTTGCTTACCTCAGTTCTACTCTTCACTGGCTAGGAAAATAATCAGTTTGAATTGTTTGGCCTGTTCTGTAAAATGGAGCTCAAAATCTGTGTCCACTTCTTTAGGTTACTGTGAGACAAAAGAGTTTATAAGAGCTCTGTAAATAATGGTTGAAATATGAAATGAAAATAGTACTTTCAAATTGTAAAGGGCCATCACAAATCATACCCATCTTTCAACTGAAGGTGAAATGTCATATCTTTAAATATTAAGGATCTTCTATCCTGAACCCAATAAGAAATGTATTTGTACCTGTCTAAAGACACTGTTCTCTAGTTCTTATAACCTAACAGAAAATATTCACAAAACCCTCTAATCTTTGCTATTTGATGTATGTGGTCTTTGGAAGTGAAGTTTCAGCATCACATGGGAAATTTTCAGTTCAGTTCAGTTCAGTTGCTCAGCCGTGGCCGACTCTTTGCAACCCCATGAATCGTAGCACGCCAGGCCTCCCTGTCCATCATCAACATCCCAAGTTCACCCAAACTCATGTCCATCGAGTTGGTGATGCCATCCAGCCATCTCATCCTCTGTCGTCCCTTTCTCCTCCTGTCCCCAACCCCTCCCAGCATCAGAGTCTTTTCCAATGAGTCAACTCTTCGCATGAGGTGGCTAAAATATTGGAGTTTCAGCTTTAGCATCAGTACTTCCAAAGAACACCCAGGACTGATCTCTTAGAAACTGCGAATTTGAAGTCTTTCCCAAACCTACTGTATCAGATCTGCATTTAGCAAGATCATCAAGTGAGTTGAATGAGCATTAACGTTTGAGACGAACTGCTCTTATAATAATTCTGATTCTTAGGAAATTTCTCATTTTTAAAAAAATTATAATATTTGCCTATAAAGATATTGTGAGACTTTAAAGATTACTAGCACAACCCCATTATTTCAAGAATAAAGACAACAAATCTAAACCAGGATTCGTGTGGTTTACTTAAGATTAAATGTCTGGCTGATTCATTTATTTGCTCATCCAGCAATTACTGAGAGCCTACTGTGAACCGCACTCTGTACTAGGCAAGGAGGGTTCTATTTAGAATAAAACATGACACCCCGTATCAGATGGCTTACAATCTGCTGGGGGAAGATGAAAGCTTCCACTCCTGTCCAGTCTTCCTTAGTCATACCACAGAACTCTTCTCTAAGAGGTGTCTGTTCCTGCCTAATAATTCATCCTTACCACTGTCTTGGAGAAGGAAATGGCAACCCACTCCAGTATTCTTGCCTGGAGAATCCCAAGGACAGAGGAGCCTGGTGGGCTCCCTGCATGGGGTTGCAAGAGTCAGACACAACTTAGCAACTAAACCACCACCACCACTGTCTTAAACCTACTCCAGACTCACGTATTCATTTATCCCCACTGCTTTGCCATTGGAAAACCTTTGCCCAGTGAATTTCATGAAATCAAGTATTATTCTTTGGTTACTCACATATAAAAGAAAAATGGCTTATTGGCAAGCATTGTGTCAAAACACTGGCAGATACATCTTATGGTATGTGCTTTACACCTATCCTCCAACCCATGCTCACCCTTAACGTAGAAATAATATTATCATCAATAACAAAAATAACATATATTGAAGCCTCACCATGTCCCAGGCATGAGCCTCAGCGTGCCACTTGCATTATCTCATTTGATCATTACATCTGTTCCAAGACATAAACATCATCCCCTTTTTACAGATGAAGGAATTGAGACGTGGAAAAAAACTGAGTAAAAAAGCGATAGAAATGTATTGGAACTCTGGGTATTCCGACTTCAGAAGCCTACTTATGTATATAAAACCTTAAGGAAATTATTGTGCCTTTTGGAATAATTTCCAACAGGCTAGGTTGTCTCTAATTGCATATTCTCTTCTTTTTGTCCTGAAGCTGGCAGACCTCCCACTGATGACAATGGGAGATCTAGACACATTAGTCCCAAGTAGCTCTTTCAAAAGAATTAAACAACCTGATGAAGATCTTAAACTTAATTAAAGTACTTTCATTTTCCTGACTGAAAGGTCAGTAGAAGCAAAGAGGAACTGCCGTTTCAATTATTTATTGACCTCGCAGTGTTCTTCCTTCATGAACAGCAATCTGCTAATTTTTATAACTACGAATGTCTTGTCATAATTTTCTTTATTGCACAACATTGGATGAATGCCCGCGTTGCTCTCTTGCATTTTCACTGTGATGGTTTCTTCAAGTATGTGCTTCCTGTCTCCCCTGCTGCCCACTCTCATCGTTGGGTCATTTGTCTGTAAGTGATCTAAAAGTGTATTTAGACCTCAACGGCCAATTAGACGTTCACACCGAGGCCTGGGCATCCAAGTCAGAAGGGGGACTCTAACATTGGTCTAAGAGGTTTCTGGCAACCATTTCTTTTCTCATTACTGCTTCATTTTCACAATTGGACGCGAACGCTGCTTGGACAGAAGCCAAGTCTACAGAAGAGTAAATGACCTGAATTTAGTGAGTTACACATCAAAGTACCTTCTTCTGTGTGTTGTCAGTATGGAAGAAGGTAGTGGTCACTTGCTCTATAGTTTCTAAATGCTTGTAGTCTTTTTTTCACTCCTTCCTGTTCCGTTTATTAGTGTCCCTAGAGAGGATGAGCTCAGAAACTGTGTTAAAGAGCTGAGTATCAATGCTCATAATAAAGCTTTATAATGCTGAGAATATTAATATAAAACAAAGCCTGAGGGTTATCTATGCTTTCATTTGTGCTATTCTTCATGACCTGAGCCAGTCAAGTACTGCACGCTTTATTGTCAAGATCTCCTCAACGTTAGAACATGAAAAGAATGTGTTCAGTTACGTATTGTTCATTTGAAATAGACACGTTTCTAGAACCTTACTATATTACTGTTTCTCCCTCTCCTGAAAAATTCCTCTGAAAGCCTGGACCAGTTCCAAGAGGATTATGTAATTAAACACCAAAAGACCTTCTTATAGTTGTACCAAAAGTAGTCTCCTGGTATATGCCCCAAAGTCATATTGTGTATAGAGACTCCAAGCAGTTTCTTTCAGTGAGCTAAAGATACCAGTCCATAATCAGTATTTCCACCCTTGGGCTGCTGCTGCTGCTGCTGCTAAGTCGCTTCAGTCGTGTCCGACTCTGTGTGACCCCATAGATGGAAGCCCACCTGGCTCCCCTGTCCCTGGGATTCTCCAGGCAAGAAAACTGGAGTGGGTTGCCATTTCCTTCTCCAAGGCATAAAAGTGAAAAGTGAAAAGGAAGTCACTTAGTCGTGTCTGACTCTTAGCGACCCCATGGACTGCAGCCCACCAGGCTCCTCCATCCATGGGATTTTCCAGGCAAGAGTACTGGAGTGGGGTGCCATTGCCTTCTCCACCCTTGGGCTACTGCTTCTGCTTCCAAAGTTTGCCATTGATTACAACTTTGCCCTTGTCTCTAAGGATAGCTTTACTCTGATCTTTTGCTGCCAGCTTGATTTTTGGCTACATAGATCTCTCAACAATGTGGAGATATGTTGCATTACTTCAAAATCTTCTTCGGAAAATTTCTGTTCATTTGGATGCAATCTCATATCCTTTCAACAATAATTTACTAAGTATATGCTCTAAGAGATACCAAAACACTCATGATAAAAATCCTTAACAATATCCATTGACTAAAATATATTACCAAAACTTCTTAGACTTGTATTAGAATCTCCAAGACTCTCCAGGATCTGGTAACCACCTGTTTTTATAGTTGGGATTCCAATTTCTTCCTACCTCCAACTCTCCCCTTCAATCAGTCTGAGTTACTCTCTGTATGAAATAGTAAAATAAAACACAAGTAAGACCTAAGCTCACAGGATGCATTAGTGGCTCACTCACATGGGTTAGTAAGTGTGGGAAGTAGTCTGTGCTGTGTCTGAGGGCCTGAGAGTAGACGGAGCTCTGGGAACTGGTGATTATGTTGCGGTGCTCCTACACGACTCTTTTTAGATGAGACTAGGTGACAAACTGGCCAATCTTCTCAGCCTCTAGAACTCAGTGATTTCATCAGCATCCCTTGTTGTTCAGTCATTCAGTCCCGTCTCACTCTTGGTGACCCCATGGACTGCAGCACGCCAGGCCTCCCTGTCCATCACCAACTCCCGGAGCTTAGTCAAACTCATGTCCATCCAGTCGGTAATACCATCCAACCATCTCATCCTCTGCCGTCCCCTTCTCCTCCTGCCCTCAATCTTTCCCAGCATCAGGGTCTTTTCCAGTGAATCAGTTCTTCGCATCAGGTGGCCAAAGTACTAGAGTTTCAGCTTCAGCATCAGTCCCTCCAATTCAGGACTGATTTCTTTTAGCATTGACTGGTTGGATCTCCTTGCAGTCCAAGGGACTCTCCAAGGCCAACTCTTCAACACCACAGTTCAAAAGCATCAATTCCCTGGTGCTCAGCCTTCCTTATGGTTCAACTCTCACATCCATATATGACTACTGGAGAAAACATAGCTTTGACTCTACAGACCTTTGTCGGCAAAGTAATGTCTCTGCTTTTTAATACACTGTCTAGGTTTGTAACAGCTTTTCTTCCAAGGAGAAAGCATCTCTAGGGGATGGAATGTTGGGAGGAGCCTCAGAAGGTAGGCTGGGTCCTCCCTGGCTCGTATGCCTCCTTCCTTCTACCATGACTTTGATTTTTTTCTAAGAATCTCTTAAATTTCCTCGTACAGATATTCTCTATGAATGCAGATTATACCTAATAATAGAAAGGATGCTTTTTCCAGAATATGTATTATTACTGTGTCTTTGACTAGGCATGAGTTTGATTTGTGTAATTATGATCTGTGCTCTAGGGCATGGCACTCCATACATTTCAGATCCCACAGTACCACTCCTTGCCTTCCCTAGATTTGCTTGCCTTAACCCTCACTGACCAGTGCAGGACAATCTCCAGCCTAACCCTTCCCACTCTGTTTTCAGTGATCAACTTACCCGTGAGTGAGGTCATGACACCTAATGGCAATAAAGAAAGTGCCCCTCAGACTCAACACGTGCATTATCAAAGTACAGTTGATCCGTGGACAACATGGGCTTGAACTGCAGGGGTCCACTTACGTGCAGATTTTTTTTTCAATAGTAAATACTAGTACACTGTCCTACTTTGGTTGACTCCGAGGATGGGGAACCATAAATATGGAAGAACCAGTTATATGAAGGGCAGACTGTAAGTCATAAGCACATTTTCAACTGCAGGGCAAGTCAGAGCCCCTCACCCCAGCATTGTTCAAGAGACAACTGTATCTGCTTATCATTCCTGTTCCCTCTTGATAAATAGAAAGATTTTTACTCACTTCAAATTAGAAATTTCTTTCTCCTTTATGAATTATGTTCAAGTCTCATCAATTCTTGTCTGAGAAACTTGAAGCAGAATCCCAAGCTCAAAAGAGGAAAGCAGAAAAAATATAAGCCTCTGTGGAATTTTTAGACAATTTAAATTTTCAGATAATATATGGAAATATTATGAATTACATAATTATCTCTCCAAGTCTTATCAATTATCTTTCTCAAGTATCTCTTGAATTTGAATTGGTCACTACCTCACCACAGCTACTTTTAGCTAACCATAAAATCTCTCTTCTGGAATAATGTAATAGGGTAAATATCACCCAGCTTACCCCTTTCATTTTCTCCTTTTTTAGAATTCATGTGTCTTTTACCCAGATGGTCATCAGGCGTCTCTCTGAATCATGACCACAGTCATGTTTAACTGTCACCTTTAATATATAGCTACACTCGGGGAGCTCGGTGAGCTGCTGTCTCTGGAGTTGCACAGAGTCAGACACGACTGAAGCGACTTAGCAGCAGCAGCAGCAGCAGCAGCCCTCCATAGCCTCACCCTGAACTGCTCCACGTGCTGGAAGAACTCATGGAGGGTGGGGGAAGCATTCAACTAATCATGTCTCTATACTTTTCCCTTATTCTTCTGCTTCTGCCTAAATGTCCTTACCACTTTGTCTTCCTGAAAAACCTCCCCTCATTCTTCTAGATCAGGTTCAAATATCATCTCCTTTGTGAAGTTATCCTGATTATACCTTATAATATCATGCCTTCCTCTCCTTTACATACATTTAAAATATGTTTTGTATGTCCCTACATTTCTGTGCATAAGGCAAAGAAAGTGATTGAAAACAGGGTTACCAGGTTTCTTAGCATTAGCACCTTTAATCAAATAGTATGTGATTAGAGGTTTCACAGCAACATTTAAGACCCGCTGCACTGCCAGCCATTCCTACCAGAATTATGTCTTCCTCAGATAATCAGTCATCTGTCAGGTTCCAAGGTGTCCTACATGTGGTTAAGAGCTGCTGGGAAGAGATACGGAGTTTGTTGAGCTGGGCACACACACACACACACACACACACACACACACACAACCAAATCCATTTGTTATTGGCAATTCAAAAGTTATATGTCTTCCAGGTGACGTTTAGATTTTTTTTTCCTACTTTACCCTTTAAAGCTTGTGCTTCCATTTCATCTTCTCAGATAATAATCACCATCAACCAATAATATCAATTATTGCAAGTGACTGAAACTTCTTCATATATACCAAGCACTGTATAAGTTCTATAGGGGTATAGTAGCCCTAAATTTTGAGTGAGGAACCCAAAAGTGAATTTGACCAGACAAAGAATAGAAACACTGAATGATAAACAATGGTTAGTCTGTCTAACTCCAAAGCCATTGCTCCTAGCCACACCACTGTGTGCTTCCTTAAATCAACCATTAACTAAAGAGCCTTATTTTCAAAAATTCTTATTCATAATCTCTGAGTAAATACCTCTTGTCACCTTGTCTTGATGGCAGAGACCCAGTGACATACTTTATCACATACAACGTTATCACAGTTGATTTCAAACACTGACAAAAGTAAAGAGAATATCATAGTAAATTCTAATCTTCCATAGGTAAAATAGATAGCCAACAGGAATTTGCCCTATGGCTGAGTAAACTCAACAGGGGCTCTATATCAACCTACATGAGTGGGATGGGAAGGGAGATGGGAGGGAGGTTCAAAAGGAAGGGGATACATGTATACCTATGGCTGAGTCATAATGAGGTTTGACAGAAAATGACAAAATTCTATAAAGCAATTATCCTTCAATAAAAATTAAATAAATTTTTTTTAAGAATGCAGAAAAAAAAATTCTAAAGTTCCTCTCCCGCAGCTTTCAGTTCAGTTCAGTTCAGTTCAGTCACTCAGTCATGTCTGACTCTTTGCAACCCCATGAATCGCAGCATGCCAGGCCTCCCTGTCCATCACCAACTCCAAGAGTTTACTCAAACTCATGTCCATCAAGTCAGTGATGCCATCCAGCCATCTCATCGTCTGTTGTGCCCTTCTCTTCTTGCTCTCAATCCCTCCCAGCATCAGGGTCTTTTCCAATGAGTCAAATCTTTGCATGAGGTAGCCAAAGTATTGGAGCTTCAGCTTTAGCATCATTCCTTCCAATGAACATCCAGGACTAATCTCCTTTAGAATGGACTGGTTGGACCCTGTTGCAGTCCAAGGGACTCACTCTCAAGAGTCTTCTCCAACACCACAGTTCAAAAGCATCCCTTCTTTGGCACTCAGCTTTCTTCACAGTCCAACTCTCACATCCATACATGACCACTGGAAAAACCATAGCCTTGACTAGACAGACCTTTGTTGCCAAAATAATATCTCTGCTTTTGAATATGCTGTCTAGGTTCGTCATAACTTTTCTATCAAGGAGTAAGCGTCTTTTACTTTCATGGCTGCAATCACCATCAGCAGTGATCTTGGAGCCCCCAAAAATAAAGTCTGCCACTTTTTCCACTGTTCCCCCATCTATTTGCCATAAGGTGATGGAACCATATGCCATGATTTTAGTTTTCTGAATGTTGAGCTTTAAGCCAACTTTTTCACTCTCCTCTTTCACTTTCATCAAGAGGCTTTTTTGTTCCTCTTCACTTTCTGCCATAAGGGTGGTGTCATCTACATATCTGAGGTTATTGATATTTCTCCCGGCAATCTTGATTCCAGCTTGTGCTTCCTCTGGCCTGCAGCTTTAGCCTTCATCAACTCTTGTTTCACCTATAACTTCCATTTTTCCCCTCACTGAGTTATCCTGAAGAAAATCTCAGATATATCATTTCATTTATATGCATTTTAGAACTTTTTAGTAACTTTCTTAAATAATGGAAATACTATTATCTACATCTAAAATATTAACAATAATTCCTTATTGACATAAAATATGCAGTCAGTGTTCAGATTTCTTCAAAGTTTGCCTCATATGTACTATTTTCACAGTTGGATTTCTTCTAATTAGAATTCACAGATGGTACATAATTTTTATTTAATTAATATGTACTCCTAAGTCTCTTTTAATCTACTTTCCATTCTTTCTCCTTTTTTTTTTGCAGTTTATTTTCTGAAAAATCTTAGCCTTTTGTCCTGTAAATTTGCCTTCATTTTCGAATTTGCTGATTACATCCCCTTAGGGCCATTTAGTAGATTCCTCTGCTCTTTGCATTAGCCATACTCTGGTGGATAAATCCAAGGGCTTAACTTGATTGGGTGTGATTTTCTTTTTAGGACGTGGCTGCTTCATTGTAGTTAGCACTTATTATTCGATGTTCATAAGTTGTACTTATTATTAGATGTTTCACTGCCTTGTAGTTTTATGGTTGTTGTTTAGTCCCTAAGTTGTGTCTGACTCTTTGTGACTCCATGTAGCCCACCAGGCCCCTCTTTTCACTGACTCAGTATATCTTAATTCATCCCTTCATTGTCTAGGGCAAGCCTCTTCAAGGCTCTTGAGGCCTTGTGACAGAATCCCAGTTGTCTTCCACAGGGTCCTTGTTTTTTGGCACAAGATGCTTCAGACTCATCTTGTAACTTTCATTATTCACCCTTCGAATCAGCTGCTTGTCTAGGAAGCCCATTTTGAAGGAAGAAGTCATGTTTTTTATAGGCCACAATCTAGCATCTAAATTATCTCCAGATCTTTTTACCAGAGGATTTTTTGTTATTAAAATGTTCTAATTGCTTGCTTGATTTACATCATATATGTAATATACAGTGGGCTTCCACAGTGTCATTAATGTTAAAGAACCTGCCTGCAAATGCAGGAGACATAAGAGACATAGATTTGATCCCCAGATCAGGAAGATCCCCTGGAGGAGGAAATGGCAACCCACTCCTGCATTCTTGTCTGGAAAATCCCATGGACAAAGGAGCTTAGCAGGATAGAGTCCATGGGGTCACAGAGTCAGAAACAACTGAAGTGACAGCATGTATGCACACACACACATAATATATAAATAATGTATTTAATAATTTCAGAATAACAACAATTATAAGATAACTAAAAACTAATTTTTCTTTGCTTAATACCTCCTTCTAGTCAAGGCTATGGTTTTTCCAGTAGTCATGTATGGATGCAAGAGTTGGACTGTGAAGAAGGCTGAGCGCTGAAGAATTGATGCTTTTGAGCTGTGGTGTTGGAGAAGACTCTTGAGAGTCCCTTGGCCTGCAAGGAGATCCAACCAGTCCATTCTGAAGGAGATCAGCCCTGGGATTTCTTCGGAAGGAATAATGCTAAAGTTGAAGCTCCAGTACTTTGGCCACCTCATGCGAAGAGTTGACTCATTGGAAAAGACTCTGATGCTGGGAGGGATTGGGGGCAGGAGGAGAAGGGGACGACCAAGGATGAGATGGCTGGATGGCATCACTGACTCAATGGGCGTGAGTCTGAGTGAACTCCGGGAGTTGGTGATGGACAGGGAGGCCTGGCGTGCTGCGATTCATGGGGTCACAAAGAGTCAAACANAAGGAATAATGCTAAAGTTGAAGCTCCAGTACTTTGGCCACCTCATGCGAAGAGTTGACTCATTGGAAAAGACTCTGATGCTGGGAGGGATTGGGGGCAGGAGGAGAAGGGGACGACCAAGGATGAGATGGCTGGATGGCATCACTGACTCAATGGGCGTGAGTCTGAGTGAACTCCGGGAGTTGGTGATGGACAGGGAGGCCTGGCGTGCTGTGATTCATGGGGTCGCAAAGAGTCGGACATGACTGAGCACCTGAACTGAACTGACTGAACTACCTCCTTACAATATACACCACTAGAGAAATTATTTTTAAGATAGAAATGAGCTTATTTACAAAACAGAAATAAAATCACCAAGTAGAAAATAAACTTATGATTAAAGAAGGGGAAGGAAGGGGAGAGAAGAATACATTGAGTTTGGAATCAGCATATATAAACTACTTTATATACTGAATAAAATAAACTACAAGGACCAATATATAGCACAAAGAACTATATTCAAATCATGTAATAGTCTATAATGGAAAATAATCTGAAAAATAATATGTGTGTGTATATACATACATATATATAAAACATAATATTTTACACCTGAAACTAACACAGCATTGTAAATCAACTGTACTTCAATTTAAGAAAAAAGAGAGAGCGAGATTCCACCAGAGATAAGACTATATAGGCAAGTTACTGAGTTTTAACTTAACTTGAAACAACTCTTTAGGTCTTAAATATATCATCGGCTCCACATAGAGTTAGTTCTTTGTTTAATCGTGCTTTTAAATTTTAAACTGCATTTATATTTTTTCATTTTAATGTACCTTTGCTACTGTGCTGGGCTGTGCTTAATTACTCAGAGCGACCCAATGGATTGTAGCCCGCCAGGCTCCTCTGTCCATAGGGATTCTCCAGACAGGAAAACTGGAGTGCGCTACCATGCCCTCTTCCAAGGGATCTTCCCAACCCAGGGATTGAACCCAGATATCCCAGATTGCAGGCGAATTCTTTACCAGCTTAGCTTCCCAGGTAGCCCACATATTCACATGAAAACAGAGTTCCAAAATCAAATCAACCAACAGGGTATATTCAGGGAAGACTAGCTTCTATCTCTGTCTTTTCCCTCATGTTCTTTCTCTCCCTTTAGAGATAGCTATTGGGGTGATTTTATTTTATCCTGGGCTTGGAGTACAAAATGAAGCAGAACAAAGTCTAGCAGAGTCATGTCAGAGAAAACACTGGTCACAGCAAATGCCCTTTTCCAACAACCCAAGATGACTCTACACATGGACATTAGCATATGGTCAAAACCTAAATTAGATTCACTATGTTCTTCGGGGCCAAAGATGGAGAAGATGTATACTGGCAGCAAAAACAAAGCTTGGAGCTGACTCTGGCTCAGATAATGAGCTCCTTATTACAAAACCCAGACTTATTGAAAATGAGGAAAACCATTAGGTCACTCAGGTATGATCTAATTCTAATACCATTTGAGTATACAGTGGAGGGGATGAATACACTCAAGAGATTAGATATGGTAGCCGGAATGCCTGAAGAACTATGGATGAAAGTTTGTAACATTGTAAAAAACAATCCCAAAGAAAAAAATAAATAAACAAAAGGAGGCAAAGTGGTTGTCTGAGGAGGCTTCAACAGTATGTAAACTGAGAACTTCCAGATGTTCCACATGGACTTAGAAAAGGCAGAGAAACCAGAGATCAAATTGCCAACATCTGCTGGATCATAGAAAAAGCAAGAGAGTTTCAGAAAAACATCTACTTCTGCTTTATTGACTATGCCAAAGCCTTGACTGTGTGGATCACAACAAACTGTGGAAAATTCGGAAAGAGATGACAGTATGGATCACAACAAACTGTAGAAAATTCTTCAAGAGATGGAAATACCAGACCACCTGCTTCTTGAGAAACCTATATGCAGGTCAGGAAGCAACAGTTAGAATTGGACATGGAGCAACAGACTGGTTCCAAATAGGAAAAGGAGTATGTCAAGGCTGTATATTGTCAGCCTGCTTATTTAACTTCTGTGCAGAGTATATCATGAGAAATGCTGGGCTGGAAGAAGCACAAGCTGGAATCAAGATTGCCGGGAGAAATATCAATAACTTCAGATATGCAGATGACACTACGCTTATGGAAGAAAGTGAAAAGGAATTGAAGAGCCTCTTACTGAAAGTGAAAGAGGAGAGTGAAAAATCTAGCTTAAAATTAAACATTCAGAAAACTAAGATCATGGCATCCAGTCCCATCACTGCATGGCAAATAGATGAGGAAACAATGGAAACAGTAACACATTTGATTTTCTTGGACTCCAAAATCACTGCAGTCATGAAACTAAAAGACGCTTGTTCTTGGAAGAAAAGCTATGATCAACCTAGACAGCTATTAAAAAGCAGAGATATTACTTTGCAGACAAAGATTCATCTAGTCAAAGCTATAGTTTTTCAAGTAGTCATGTATGGATATGAGAGTTGGACCACAAAGTTGAGAACCGAAGAATTAATGCTTTTTAATTGGTGTTGGAGAAGACTCTTGAGAGTCCCGTGGACTGCTAAGAGACCAAACCAGTCCATCCTAAAGGAAATCAGTCCTGAATATTCATTGGAAAGACTGATGCTGAAGCTGAACTCCACCTGATTTGAAGAACTGACTCATTGGAAAAAAAGCCTGATGCAGGAAAATATTGAAGGCAGGAGGAGAAGGGGACAACAGAGGATGAGATGGTTTGATGGCATCACTGACTCAATGGACATGAGTTTTAGCAAGCTCCAGGAGTTGATAAAGGACAGGGAAGCCTGGCGTGCTGCAGTCCATGGGGTTGCAGAGAGCTGGACACAACTGAGTGAACTGAACTGAGAAGGCTTTACAATAGTTGAGAAAAGAAGAGAAGCAAAAGGCAAGGGAGAAAGGGATAACTATACCCAAATGAATGCAGAGTTCCAGAGAATAACAAGGAGAGATAAGAAGGCCTTCTTAAATGAACAATGCAAAGAAATAGAGGAAAGCGAAAGAACGGGACAGACTAGAGATCTCTTCAAGATTATTGGAGATGTCAAGAGAATGTTTCAGGCAAGGATGGGCATGATAAAAGTCAGAAACAGTAAAGAGCTAAGAGAAGCAGGAGAGATGGCAAAAATACACAGAAAACTATACAGAAAAGGTCTTAATGACCCAGACAAGCACAACGTTGTGGTCACTCACCTAAAGCCAAACATCCCAGAGTCTGAAGTCACGAGGGCCTTAGGAAGCATTACTATTAACAAAGTTAATGGAGATGTCAGAATTCCCATTGAGCTGTTTAAAATCCTAAAAGATGATGCTCTTAAAGTGCCACACTCAATATGTCAGGACTGGAAATGGTCAGTTTTCATTTCCATCCCAAAGAAGAGCAATGCCAAAGAATGTTCATACCATTACTGTACAATTGAGCTCGTTTCACATGCTAGCAAGGTTAATCCTTCAAACTATACCTCAGCATTACATGTACTAAGAACTTTCAGATGTACAGGCTGAGTTTCAAAGAGGCAGAGAAACCAGAGATCAAATTGCCAACATTTGTTGGATCATGGAGAAAGCAAGGGAGTTCCAGAAAAACGTTTTCTTTATTGACTATGCTAAAGCCTTCGATTGTGTGGATCACAACACACTGTGGAAAATTCTTAAAGAGATGGGAGTACCAAACTACCTTAGCTGTCTCCTAAGAAACCTGTATGCAGGTCAATAAAAACCAGTTAGAATTGGAAATGAAATAACTGACTGGTTCAAAGTTGAGAAAGTAGTATGTCAAGGTTGTAAACTTACAAGCAGAGCACCTCATATAAAATGCTGGGCTGGAAGAATCACAAACTGGAATCAAGATTGCCAGGAGAAATATCAGTAGCCTCAGATACACAGATGACACCACCCTTATGACAGAAAGCAAAAAGGAAGATGCCAAACAGAAGGGGAACAAGTCGAAGCAGAGACAGATGTTACTTCCTTTGGCTCCAAAATCACCGTGAACAGTGACTGCAGCCATGAAATCGAAAGATGCTAGCTCTTTGGGAGAAAGGTATGACAAACCTAGACAGCATATTTAAAACCAGAGATGTCACTTTGCTGGCAACATTTCACAGAGTCAAAGCTATGGTTTTTCCAGTAGTCATGCATGAATGTGAGAGCAATCATAAAGAAGGCTGAGAGCCTAAGAATACGTGCTTTCGAACTATGGTGCTGGAGAAGACTCTTGAGAGTCCCTTGGACTGCAAGGAGATCAAACTAGTCAACTCTGAAGGAAATCAACCCTAAATATTCATTGGAAGGACTGATGCTGAAGCTGAAACTCCGGTACTTTGGCCACCCGATGTGAAGAGCCAGTTCATTGGAAAAGACCCTGATACTGGGAAAGTTTGAAGACAAAAGGAGAAGGGCGGGGCAGAGTATGAGTTGGTTAGAGAGCATCACTGACTCAAAGGACATGAATGTGAAAACCTCCCAGAGATAGTGGAGGACAGAAGAGCCTGACCTGATGCAGTCCGTGGAGTCACAAACAGGCACACATAACTTAATGACTGAACAGCAACATATTCTATCATTATGACTTTAAATTTAAGAAAGTGCAAATATATTCATGGATTTTTGAGACAGCAGATTATTATACATACTTTTCTCTCTTTTTTTTACTTGACATATTCTAAAAATCATTCTGTAACAGTTTATAGGTATATTCTTTATCTTTTAATAGATGCACAGTATTTTATTTTATGGATGTATAGAGTTTATTAACTGGTTCCAATTATGACAAGTATTTAGGTTATTTCCATTACTATTGCAAATACTGCTATAATCAATTCTTTCATTACTCTATCTTTGCAATATATTTCTAGAATTGGGATATCTGAGTCAGGTGGTAAATACATATGGTAATTTTGTAACTATCACCAAATTTCCACCAATGATATATGAGAGTGTCTTCTTTTCCATAGCCTCACCAACAGGTTGTACATTTTTATGCCATGCAGAAATTTGGGGTTCTTTCCTCAACTGATTGATTGATTTTTACATAATATGTGTCAATCTTTTTCTTTATGGACTTTGGATTTTGAGTCATGATTAGGAAAGTTTATGCCATTCTCAGTCACAGAAGAAATCCTCATGCAGCCTTGTAGTACTTAAGAAATTAATTATTTACAATGATATCTCATTCCACATGGAATTTAACATAGTGGATAATATAGAATTAGATCTAATCTTGCCTGTTTGTATGGCTGCCTGCCTATTTTAAATTAACTTCATGAAAATTCCATCTTTTCATGACTAATTTGAAATAACAATTTACTGTATACTAAATTTTCATATAAAAGGTTAGATCTATTTGTGAATTTTGCAGCATGTTATATTAATTTACCCTTCTATATTCATGAGACTACTTATATTTCTTTAATTACAGAAGTTATAAAATGTATTTTGATCATGTAAGATTGGTTCTACCTCATTGCTCCTATTTATCAGGAATGTTTTTTATGCTCTTTCAAATAAATTTCAAAATTACATTGTCTGAGCCCATAACAAAATATCATGATGTTTTTACAGAATTTGCATTGAACTTAGAAATTAACCAAGAGAAAACTGATATTTTTATTGATAATGAGTCTGTCAATCCAAAACCATGGAAATTCCTGACCATTGTTTCAAATCTACTTTTGAGTTTTATAATTTTCCTCATATAGGTCTCAAACATTTCTTGCTAAGTATACTATTTTTATCATTTTAGATTTGATAGATATAGATAAAGATGTAAATACAGGGTATATAAATAAAGATAGCAAATAACTAATTTAGTGACTTTTTCACCTACAATCATGTATTATATTTCATGCCTGTATTTCATGCTCCTATGCCCTTCTGTCCACAGTATCACACTACTTTTTATATCACTGGCTTTTTCAGAGAGCATGTTGCTGCTGCTGCTGCTGCTAAGTCGCTTCAGTTGTGTCCAACTCTATGTGACCTCACAGACGGCAGGCAGCCCACCAGGCTCCCCTGTCCCTGGGATTCTCCAGGCAAGAACACTGGAGTGGGTTGCCATTTCCTTCTCCAATGCGTGAAAGTGAAAAGTGAAATTGAAATCACTCAATCGTGTCTGACTGTTAGTGACCCCATGGACTGCAGCCCACCAGGCTCCTCTATCCATGGGATTTTCCAGGCAAGAGCACTGGAATGGGGTGCCATTGCCTTCTCCAGAGGGCATGTTGACCAACCACAAAAGCAATACTTGCAGACAGTGAATTGTTCAGCAACAAAACGTGTGTGTGTACTAAGTCGTTTCAATCATGCCCAACTCTTTGACACACCGTGGACTGTGGCCTTCCAGGCTCTTCTGTCCATGGGACTCTCCAGGCAAGAATACTGGAGTGGGTAGCCACTCCCTTCTCCAGGCAATCTTCCCAATTCAAGGATCAAACTCAGGTCTCCCACATCACAGGCAGATTCTTTCCCCTCTGAGCCACCAGGGAAGCCCCAGCAACACAGTAACAAATGTAGATTCCTTAAATTTCAGTACTTTCTCTAGTTCTTTTTTTTGTTTTTTCCCTGGCTGTACATCTTGTGGTATCTTAGTTCCCTGACCAGGGATCAAACACATGCTCCCTACAAGGGAAGCTTGGAGTCTTCACTACTGGGCTGCCAGGGGAGTCCCTCTAGTTCTTAAATGAAGTGTCAAGCTGCATATTTGTCATATAAGAAGGCACAACGCAAACTATATGTTCTTCATTTCCTTTGTCCTTTTTCTTCATTTATTCAAATTATTATCCATTATATTATTAGAAACCTTAAATATAATTTGGAGATGTATCTCAATATGCTGAATATTTTTTAGTGAAGAATTGGGATTTTGGTAACCTTCATAGTCCAAATTTACAATGTTGACCAAATTAACTATGACTTTACTCTTATTTTGCCAAATAAATATAAATTTCAACTGGCTAACTTGAGAATTTCCTCCTACTGTGTTTTTTTTTTTTTCACTACAGATTAAATTCCCATACCTCCTATCTGATATTTAGTGACTGAAAATGACTTGCTGGGGGACTTCCTTGGCATCAGTCCAGTGCAAACAATCTAGAGAGCTACAGTTCTACACTAAAAACAGGCTAAATTAATCTTAATTATCCTTTGGCTGATCCTTCTGGCTTCAAACCGATTCATTAGTGCCCACATATACAGTACAACAAAGTAAAGAATTTTCTTTCTCTTAAAGATTTATTTCCCAAACTCTTTTTATTTAAAAACAGCTTGCCACCACAGCATAGTAGATTGCATTGCTGTCCACAGTCCTCTGATGTCCCAGCATCAACATGCTTGTCATGGCTTCACTGTGCTGGAGTGTGCTTTCTCATCCCTTGACCTTATGACAAGAAATGGCAAAATACCATTTCTGAACCTAGAACTTAAGAAGCCTTATGTGACTATTTTTGCCCTCTTGCAGCTCTGCTATTGCCATAAGAAAAAGTATATCCCAACTTGCTCAAATTCTGACGCTCAATTATGGTTCCAATTACCAATTCCAATGTGTGTTGGGAAGGGGGGGGGGGTTTCCCACACCGCCAAGTGGTTCATAAGCCCCATTTGAATGTCCTACCATTCGACTCAGTTCTGACGCTATCTACCCAGAGAGAGCATCCGAGTCTCTAAATGAATACTGCCCTCACCCCACTCAGATGCCAGTAACAAGTCCAGGCTGTGACCTTGCTTCTGACAGACTGGCTACAGACTGTAGGTTCTAAGGGAGCCTTTCTTGGGTTCTATTAATTTTCTGAAGCAGCTCACAGAGTTCAAAGAAACATTTTACTTGCTGGATCACTGGTTTATTATAAGAGATTTTCACTCGGGAATAGCCAGATGGAAGAGCTGCCTAGGGCGAGGTGCAGCGTGAGGAGGGTGACCGGCAAAGGGTGAGGAACTTTGATGCCCTCTCCAGGTGCCACTCTCCCTGCTTCTCCACCTGTTCACCAGCTCAGGGGCTCTCCAAATCCCACCCCTTTGGTTTTTGGAGAAGGAAATGGCAGCCCTCTCCAGTATTCTTGCCTGGAAAATCCCATGGACAGAGGAACTGGGTAGGCTCCAGTCCACGGGTTCGCAAAGAGTCGGACACGACTGAACGACTTCACTTTCTTTTTTTCTTATTGCACAGGCATGGCTGATTAGGTCCTTGACCTCAGCCTCCCTCCTTTACCGGAAGGTCAGGAGGTGACACTAAAAATTCCAACCCTGTAGTCACATTATGCTCATGGCAGCCAGCCCCCATCCTTAGGTATGGCTGCTTGTCATCTCATTAATATCACAAAAGACACCTTTATCTCCCTCATCACATAGAAAATTCCAAGGGCTTTTAGAGCTCTGGGCCAGAAATGGGAACGAAGATCAAATACACGCTTCATATTATAGATCACAGTATCACACGAATGCACTAGGACAAGGAGAGTAAGAAACATAAGCAAGAGTTTCCCCAGCTGCCTCACAGACCTGCAATGCAGAAGAGAGCTCTCCTGGGTGCCCCGCATGCAGAGCACCACGTAAAAAGGCCCCAGCTACAGCAGGAAGACTTCACTTGACCCACAGACTCACAAGGTTATGAACTGATGCTTCCATAAATCCTTGAATGTTAGAGCTGTTTGTCACACAGCAGTAATTGGCTAACTCAGCAATTACTCACATCTGCACACCAAATCCTGACTTAGCGTCTTGGCTTCTCTTTTTCTTTCACCCTCTAACTCACTCAGTCGTAACCCTTATAATGTTTCGGAGGTGTCATGTTCTTTCCATTTTCTTTATCATTGCTCTATTCATGCCTTATCATCAGATATCTGAATCATTGCAATGATCTTCATACTGGCCTTTGATTTCCTTTCTCTTGAATCCATCTTCCTCAGAGATACAAAAGGAATATTTTCTTTTGCTCTCCAAATTACAGATCTGATCATGTCCACCTTTTGCTTGGAAACCTTAGATTCAGTTCAGTTCAGTTCAGTCGTTCAGTCGTGTCTGACTCTTTGCGACCCCATGAATCACAGCACGCCAGGCCTCCCTGTCCATCACCAACTCCCGGAGTTCACTCAGACTCATACCCATTGAGTCAGTGATGCCATCCAGCCATCTCATCCTTGGTCGTCCCCTTCTCCTCCTGCCCCCAATCCCTCCCAGCATCAGAGTCTTTTCCAATGAGTCAACTCTTCGCATGAGGTGGCCAAAGTACTGGAGCTTCAGCTTTAGCATCATTCCTTCCAAAGAAATCCCAGGGCCGNGTGTAAGAGGGTTCCCTTGTCTCCACACCCTCTCCAGCATTTATTGCTTGTAGACTTTTGGATCATAGCCATTCTGACTGGCATGAAATGGTACCTCATTGTGGTCTTGATTTGCATTTCTCTGATAATAAGTGATGTTGAGCATCTTTTCATGTGTTTGTTGGCCATCTGTATGTCTTCTTTGGAGAGATGTCTATTTAGTTCTTTAGCCTATTTTTTTATACAAGACCTAATTGATATCTATAGGACATTTCACCCCAAAACACTATGATCGCCTATTTTTTTCTGAATCACTTGCATTTTTCTCACTTGCTTAAAAGCAAAGTGTAAATTTCTAACAACAGGTCTTCAGTTCCCAGAAAAGTGTTTTCACAAGTGATGTGCACAGAACAATCCATAATGGCAGGAAAATAAAACACTAAAGCTCCTTTATATGTATACGTTATCTTATAGTCTTTAGTTCAAATGCTCTATTATCACCTGTTTGCAACATATGCATATATTTTATCACAGTATAATGGGTACTTTTTCCTAAAAAAATAAATGTATTTTGGAATATACCACCATAGATTATTTTTATGTACAACACACAATCCCAAAGTTTTGGAAGGAATACACAATATAAATCAGTTAGGTTTGGAAACAATTATAAAGCTCAAATTTACATATTTTTAATGTAAAAAATAAGAATTTCATTAAGATTTACCGTATGACACATATGACTCTCAGTGAAGCCCTCTCTTAGTGCCTCTCCTTAGTCCTTTGATTCAGAAGATCAAGTGTCACATTTATTATACAACATATATTCTGGAAGACCGGAAGAAGACTGGGAGCTTGTTCCTAAAGCACACTGAAACATACAGAAGCCTTGGGACGCACAAGTAAGCTAGTTTAAAGACCATATTACTTCATACTAACTGAACAAATCCTTACAAACATGGATAAGTGGCTTCTTTCCAAAAGTACGAGGAAAAACAAGTAACTGGCAATTTTGATATTTTGCCAAAATTAAGACACTGGCAGACTTAATATTGTTTTACCCCTGGCATGATCGTACTGTCTATTACATATCAACATATAGATAATGGCCATGTAAGCAAATATGACAAGAGAAAAACTGGATATTCCAAATTATGGACAGACTATTTAATGAATGTCACAAATCCATATTACTAAGGAGGAACTGTGCCCTAAATTTATATTACATCCTAAGATATTATGCTTTTACTGGCTCACTGTATACTTTTCTAAAATATAAATATCTTTCAAAATGTATATAATTATATACATGAATAAATAAACATGTGTAAATAAATGGTTATGATTACATAAATAGAATGCCTCAAACTATATTTATTACTGGGAATACATGCTTTAAAATTCTTAATAGATAAGAGTTAGTAATTAAAGATTTGAATACTAAAACTCTAGAGAATATAAAACTCTGCTTTAATGTTCTTTAAAGAACATTAAAACTCTACGTGAGTAGATACCTTTGTAAACCATATCAACTATGTGACTGATAGAATATTCGATGCTGTTGTTATTGCTCAGTTGCCGAGCCCTGTCTGACTCTTTGCAACCCCGTGGACTGTAGCACACCAGGCTCCTCTGTCCTCCACTGTCTCTCAGCATCCCTACATGCTAAGTCACTTCACTCATGTTCAACTCTTTACAGCACTATGAACTATAGCCCAACAAGCTCCTCTCTGCATGGGATTCTCCAGGCAAGAATACTGGAGTGGGTTACCATGCCCTCCTCACTACTTCTTGGGGTGTGCTCAAATTCCTGCCCATTCAATCAGTGGTACTATCTCTTTCTCTACCCATCCCTTCCCCTTTTGCCTTCAATCTTTCCCAGAATCAAGATCTTTTCCAGTGAGTCAGCACTTCATACTTTGTCACTGGGGAAGGAAATGGCAATCCGCTCCAGTATTCTTGCCTGGAGAATCCCATGGGCAGAGGAGCCTGGCGGGCCATGGTCCATGTGGTCGCAGAGTCAGACACGACTGAAGTGACTAAGTATGCAACTCTTTGCATCAAGTGGCCAAAGATCGAAGCTTCAGCTTCAGCATTACTCCTTCCAGTGAATATTTAAGATTGATTTCCTTTAGGATTGATTGGTTTGATCTCCTTGCTGTCCAAGTGACTCTCAAGAGTCTTCTCCAGCATCACAATTCAAAAGCATCACTTCTTTGGCACTCAGCCTTCTTTATGGACCAACTCTTACATCTGTTTATGACTACTAAAGAAACCATAACTCTGACTATACAGACATTTGTCTGCAAAGTGAGGTCTCTTTTTTTAATACACGTCTAGGATTGTTATCACTTTCCTTCCAAGGAGCAACCATCTTTTAAATTCATGGTCGCGAGTCACCATCCATAGTGATTTTGGAGCCCAAGAAAATAAATCTGTCACTGTTTCCACTTTTTCCCCTTCTATTTACCATGAAGCGATGGGGCTGGGTGCCATGATCTTAGTTTTTCTAATGTTGAATTTCAAGTCAGCTCTTTCACTCTCTTCTTTCACTCTTTTGAAGAGGCTCTTTGGTTCCTTTAGAGTCATATCATCTGCTTATCTAAGGTTGCTGACGTTTCTCCTGGCAATCTTGATTCCAGTTTGTGATTCATTCAGTCTGATATTTTGTATGACGTACTCTGCATAGAAGTTAAATAAGCAGGGTGACAATATACATCTGAGTCATTGTTCTTCAGTCACTCAGTCATGTCTGACTCCTGGTGACCCCCTGGACTGCAGCATGTTAGGCTTCCCTGTCTTTCACCATCTCCTGGAACACTGGACTTTACTTTCACCACTAGACACATTCACAACTGAGCGTTTTTCCTGCTTTAGTCCAGCCACTTCATTCTTTCTGAAACGATTAGCAATTTCCCTCTGCTCTTTCCTACTAATATATTGGACACTTTCTGACCTGGGGAGCTCATCTTCTGGTGTCATATCTTTTCTACCTTTTCATACTATACAAGGGGATCTCCAGGCAAAAATACTGGACTGGATTGCTAGTTTCTTCTCCAAGAATGCTGGAATATAGTGCTCTTTGTTTTTAATGATTTTTATCTTATATAGAAGCTCTAAAAACTTTATTTTTTGACTTCATGTATTCTTTATTGGCTGTGCTGGATTTTCGTTTCTGCATGGTCTTTCTCGAGCTGTGGCGAGCAGGAGCTACTCTCTACTTGCGGTGCACAGGCTGCTTCATTGCGGTGGCGTTCTTGTTACTGAGCACAGGCTCCATAAGGCACCGCCTTCAGCAGCTGCACCGCAAGAGCTCAGTAGTTTGGGGCCTGGACTCTAGAACATAGGCTCAATAGTTGCGCACAGACTTAGCTGCTCTGTGGCATGTGAAGTGTTCCCAGCCTAGAGATCAAACCTGTGTCTTTCGCATTGGCAGGTGGATTCTTTACCACTGAGCCACCAGGGGAGCCTCTATCCTACACTTTTGATTTGAACTGGAACTCAGCTTACTTACCTTTGGCACTCAGTTTTTCTGTTGGGTTGACTAGGTCCTCTAGAAGCCCAACTCACCTGCACTGAAACCTACAAAAACATAGTAATATTGACAGATATCATTTATGAGTATAGCTCTTGATCTCCAAGAACTAACAGTTAAGTCAGTTAATAGGAAAGAAACATAATTAGCATTTAAACATGAATCTTTAAAACATCATTTTATACACTAAGGACATTTTTTTAAGATATAAGAATAGAATTGAATTAAATTGCCAGACTTCAATTGATCATTTTTAATTTTTTGTACTATAAACCCCAGAAATTATAATGACACCTAGCTTTTTATTTCATATGAAATTAATATATTAATAAAATGTTATATAGATTTGTTCTTCTCTTGAAAAACATTAGGACTAAGTTTTTACTACTAAATCATTAACTTTTAAAAGATAGTGATATAAATGAATCTTATTTAGGAATAGTGAAAAATAACTGGCCCAGAAAATGAATTTTAAACAGTCCTATTAAAGAATACAATTTTACTAGCAAAATAAATATTTTCTTCAATCAAAACATTATTTTTGAAGCACTTTCTATAAATAAATTTAAATTTTTTTCTTCAGTTGAGGAATCATTTGTTCAACAAACTAGAATTAGGGCATGATAAACATCTCAATAATACTTTTAGCAAATGTGTACACTTTCTAGATGCTTTTTATGTTACCAGATCCCTCATGGCCCACCTAAAAATCAACTCCTTTGTGGTCATAAATCATTTCTAGTTTGAGTGCAGGTATTTTTCACTCCTGTATGTAGCCTGTTCTACTCTAGAGGAAAATTCCTCATAATGTTTCCAGTATGTGTTTTTATTCTGTGTTAGGTACATATGGAATACGGGGCATGAAGTACAGTTAGGGAAAATGAAGTGAAGACATTCTCTTATATCAACAACCTTTTCTTGAAGTACTGGCAATTAGTACCAAAGATTACATCAGCTTCATAAAATTCAGACAGTTAAAGAAAAGCACAATATACAGTGAGTCACATTACTGAAGGACCAGTCATAAGTTAGAGAGAGCAATTAATTCTTTATGATTTAAAATTTGAGTGTTCCTTAGTGGAACATTCCTGCCTTTCTTGGCCTCCTGCTTTTATTTAGAAGTCCAAATTTGGTTGCTTCACCGCCTATTAGACTCTGAGGAAGAAAGTAGGAAAAGAAAGTAAAGGAAGTAAAATTCGTATCAGTAAAAGCACCTAACAGCAATTCTCATTTAAAATTGGGTAAGAAGAGATATTGAAATACTTTGCTAAACTGAGATTTAGGTTTTATCTCATTGCCCAGGATGATGTAATTTTTACTCTCAAATAAAGAAATCAGGCTTTCTCAGTTTGTTGTTATCTGTTGGTATTATAGAAGGAAAAGCTTTGTATTAATCACAAAATAAATGTATGCTTGCCTCCAAGAGATCATCAGATGAGGATGAGGGACCAAGTTTGCAGGTCCAGACAGGATCCAGAGGCTCCTCTCTGTCAACTACTTTATGCTGACACCAATTAAGACTTGATCAAGAATAAGCTTCCCTGGTGGCTCAGACAGCAAAGAATCTACCAGCAATTCAGGAGACCCGGGTTTGATCCCTGGGTCGGGAAAATCCCTGGGCTACCCACTCTCTTTGTGACACTAGGGTCAAGTAGACACGGAATGAGCACACTGAACACTTCTGATTGAGAGTTCCATGAGGTGCCAGTGCTGCCCCTCATTCCCCTTCGTCCTCCTTGCTGCCCCTCATTCCCCTTCGTCCTCCTTGCTTCATTTTTCTCCATGAAATTTAATCCCATCTGCTTTACTTAGTTTTTCCTTTGTTTGTAGTTCATCTCCCCCTCTAAAATGTAATCTTCAGGAGGGTAGTGATGTTTGTCTTCATACTCACTGCTGTGTCTCCTGCTCCAGTACAGGGCCCAGCATATCAGTTCAGTTCAGTTCAGTTCAGTTCAGTTGGTCAGTCGTGTCCGACTCTTTGTGACCTTATGAATCGCAGTGCACCAGGTCTCCCTACCCATCACCATCTCCCGGAGTTCACTCAAACTCACGTCCATTGAGTCGGTGATGCCATCCAGCCATCTCATCCTCTGTCGTCCCCTTCCCCTCCTGCCTTCAATCCCTCCCAGCATCAGAGTCTTTTCCAGTGAGTCAACTCTTCGCATGAGGTGGCCAAGGTACTGGAGTTTCAGCTTTAGCATCATTCCTTCCAAAGAACACCCAGGGCGATCTCCTTCAAAATGGAATGGTTGGATCTCCCTGCAGTCCAAGGGACTCTCAAGAGTCTTCTCCAACACCACAGTTCAAAAGCATCAATTCTTTGGCACTCAGCTCTCTTCACAGTCCAACTCTCACATCCATACATGACCACTGGAAAAACCATAGTGTTGACTAGACGGACAAACTAATTGGCAAAGTAATATCTCTGCTTTTGAGTATGCTATCTAGGTTGGTTATAACTTTTCTTCCAAAGAGTAAGCGTCTTTTAATTTCATGGCTGCAGTCACATATAGTAGGTGCTAAATAAATATCTGTCAAGTGTAAATGAGTCCCCGCTGCTGTCCACCTCTTTGCCTATAAGGCCAGAAAATCACAGCTGCCACACTGACATCACAGGTGTCATCCAAGTGCCTTCCCCACTGTTACAGCTTGCAGAAGTTTAACTGACAGGAAACAGTGGGTGAGGAGCTCACCCCTTCCTACTTCCTCAAATCTCAGAAAAAACAGCATGGGAAAATGAAGCCAAGCTACAGTTTATAAAATGAAGTAGAAAACATAAATATCTACTTGTTCCTGAAAATGTTAGTCACTCAGTTGTGTCCAACTCTTTGCAACCCCATGGACGGTAGCCCACCAGGCTCCTCCGCCCATGGAATTCTCCAGGCAAGAATACTAGAGTGGATATCTCAGGATCTCCCTAACCCAGGGATCAAACCCAGGTCTCCTGAACTGCTAGCAGGTTCTTTGCTGTCTGAGCCACCAGGGAAGCTTATTCTTGACTAAGTCTTAATTGGTGTTAGGTTAAAGTTGTTGACACAGAGAAACCAAAACTTTGATAGAGGCTTGGCGATCCAAACACAACACTGAAGGCTCAAGATGGCACCTTGGCTTCCCACTGCCATCATTTCCAATCCAAACAGGCCGTCTCATAAAGCTGGCCATCTCCAGCTTTCTATGCTGGAGGCATAGCTACCTCTAATGGCTAAAGCCACAGCTACCCTTGAAGGACATTAAGGTTGTCAAAGTCACCATGCCTACCCATCACATGGGTACCATCTTGTTTATTCTCATAACACTGCTGAGTTGAGTGTTTCTGTCAATTTCAGCTGAGAAAACCGATGTTTCGAGAGGGTGATTGGAGCTACAAATTTAACACTTTCCAGTGAAACTGTGTCTCCTCTCACATCCTACTCTGGAGTCTCAACTTCTTATAGGTCCTAAATGCTAAGTTTTGTTATTCTTCCCATTTTGGAGAGGGAAAGCAAGTCCCATGAAGCTCACGGTTTACTCAGAACAACAGAGTGGACGGGAAAGAGCTGAGATTCCAAATTCATACTTGTAACACTTCACTGCACTGCTTCCTACTGTCTCCTCATGCAGAAGCTGACAAAAAGAGTGCAACATACCCTTGTACAGCATATTAGAATTACGAAACCTTCTCACACATTATCCCATTCAATTTGGACAGAGATTAAAATATGTATAAAATGATTATGCAAGCAACCCCAGACTTAATGTCTCAGAGAATAAACAGAAAAGGTGGCTAAAGTGATGTTGACTATTTCCCTCCTTCCGTATGAACTGGCAGAAGCTGGAGACCACTGTGAATCAACTGGGAGACCTCTCCAACACCTCTTTACTTTCTCTCAGCTTTTGGCAGTTTTACATTCATAGTTGATCCATTGTCTCCTGAGTTCTGGATAAAATGTGATTTAATTAAGAAATTTCCGTACACACTCATGCTCTCTCTCTACACTGAATTATGTTAGGTTAGATCCAGGAAATATCAAGTGCCAATGAAAAAGCGCTTTGTCTTAAGATTATGTGTGTGTGTGTGACTTTTTAGTTTGTATTTTTCATAAGTGTCAAAATACTGGATACATGTATATGTATGGATGATTCTTTTTGCTGTTTGCCTGAAACTGCCACAATACCGTTAAGCAGCTATGCCTCAATACAAGATAAAAAATTTAAAAATATAGAAGTGTCAAAATAATCTCTTCCTGTAGCATAGAAGTATCTGATTTTTCATAGACTGGGTAATAAGATTGGTGGAGCTAGGGTTTATGGTCATAATTACAGCCCTGGGATTCACCTTTCAGAGAGGCACCACTGGAAAGAGTTCATGCAACCCTAAGTATTAAATCAAGGCTAGAGGAAGTCCCTTGCTATGAAGAGGGGTTCAAAATACTAAAAAAAAAAAAAAAAAAAAATCTCTTGGTAGCTGAAGTCCATCTGTCAAAACCCAGAGCCTTGAGCTTGGGCAGCGCTTGGTCCTTCTCCCCTGTGTGTGCATCTCTGCACACAGTTGTGTTATGTACACAATTGTGTTATTGTGTTATGTGCAATTGTGTTATGATCAACAGATGCTGCTTAGCAAGTGATTTTGGGGTCTATTTGGTATGTTAAGTCGCTTCAGTCGTGTCCCACTCTGTGCAACCCCAGAGGTGGCAGCCTACCAGGCTCTTCCGTCCCTGGGATTCTCCAGGCAAGAACACTGGAGTGGGTTGCCATTTCCTTCTCCAATGCATGAGAGTGAAAAGCGAAAGTGAAGTTGCTCAGTCATGTTTGACTTCGCGATCCCATGGACTGCAGCCCACCAGGCTCCTCCGTCCATGGGATTTTCCAGGCAAGAATACTGGAGTGGGGTGCCATTGCCTTCAAAAGTCTGAGCAAGAATACAGTCGCTGCAAGGCAGACAGTGCTAAGCCTACTGAAGAGATCCTTGGGACAGGAACAAAAAATGTCTAGTGGGTCCAGGCCCCCATGGGCACTGACTGGGGTCTAGGGAGGCTTCTGGAATCAACCTCACAGGCACTGGATGTCTGACAGAGGAGGGCACACCTTTGAAAAGGAGTAACCCCTGTTACTGAGTTGTCAGAGTGGTTATCAAAGAGCGAAGAAATAAGAATTTCACCTCTAGGATGTCAGACCTTGGTTTGCAATCACCTGTGAGGTGTCTGTTGTGGCACTTTTTGCACGGGGATTACCATCTGGTGCTTCTTATATTTCACTCCCCTGCAACTATACCCCCACCTTATTACTGTAATACCCAGAGCAAATCAACCTCTCTTTGCTCCTTGACCTTTTCATGCCCTGATTTCCCTCTATGGAATGCCCTTTCCCACCCCATTCATACCCCTGAGTCAAGCTAACTCATCTTATAGATATTTGCTTTGGGATCATTTCCTTGATAAAGCCACTGTGGACCACATGACACCCACACAGAGGGAAGGAAATCACTTGCGTTCTGTTTTCTAATTATCTGTCTGGTGTCTCTCTCCACCACTTGGCTCTAACTGAGGGACTGTGTCACGTTTACTACTGCTTCCTCTGAGTTTAACATGGAACCCTCCTACACTGCTGGTGGAAGTGTGAATTGGTACAACCACTACGGAGAAGGGTATAGAAATTCCTGAAAAACCTAAAAATAGAGCTACCTTATGATCCAAAAATCCCACTCCTGAGCATATATCCAGAGAAAACAAATTCAAAGAAATATATACACCCCCAATGTTCATTTATAATCGCCAAGACATAGAGGCAGCCTATATGTCCATCGACAGGTAAATGGATGAAGAAGATGTCAATGTATGGCAAAACCAATACAACACTGTAAAGTAAAAAGAATTAAAAAAGAAGATTGATATATATGCACATATATATAGTCACTTATATGTGAAATCTAAAAAAAAATACAAAAAAATAATTTGCAAACAGAAATATACTTTCACAGACAGAGAAAACAAACATGATTCCCAAAGAAGATAGGGGCTAGGAGAAGGAGAGAGAAATTAGGAGTTTGGAATTAACATATACTCACCACTATAAATAAAACAGGTAAATACCAATTACCTACTACATCACACAGATAACTACACTCAATGTTTTGTAGTTACCTATAATGGAAAAGAATTTGAAAAAGAGTGTA
>SJYA01001934.1:901437-1040851 GCA_006410615.1 Neotragus moschatus | reverse complement strand
GAAATCTCCCTATAGTTAGAAAATCAGCAATGACACCAGGAACAATCAGTCTGAGGTAAACTACAATAACAGGCTAAACTGGGAAATGCAAGTTGGAGGGGAAAATACAGGTTTATGGACAAAGGGATGTATTCAAACATTTAAAAAACAAAACTTTAGTCTTATTATGAAGAACTTTATCAACAACAGGAAAGAATTATAATGGATACTCTATACTAACATACATATCTAAATACAATTATTCTTGTTGACAGTAATTGAAGTAAGTGAACATTTTTATTCCATTATCAAAAAATAATTTTGTGTTCTCTACACTGCCAAGTGGAAATGATCACTTTGAGTTCAATTCAGTTCAGTCACTCAGTTGTGTCCGACACTTTGCAACCCTATGGACTGCAGCATGCCAGGCTTCCGTTTTCATCACCAAACTCCTGGAGCCTACTCAGACTCATGTCCATTGAGTCAGTGATGCCATCCAATCATCTTATCCTCTGTCGTCCCCTTCTCCTCCTACACTCAACCTTTCCCAGCATCAGGGTCTTTTCCAGTGAGTCCATTTTTCGCATCAGGTGGCCAAAGTATTGGAGTTTCAGCTTCAATCCTTCCAGTGAATATTCAGGACTGATGTCCTTTAGGATGGACTGGTTGGATCTTCATGCAGTCCAAGGGACTCTCAAGAATCTTCTCCAACACCACAGTTCAAAAGCATCAATTCTTCGTCATTCAGCCTTCTTTATAGTCCAACTCTCACATCCATACATGACTACTGGAAAAACCATAGCTTTGACTAGACTGACCTTTGTCAGCAAAGTAATGTCTCTACAGTTTAATATGCTGTCTAGGTTGTTCATAGCTCTTTTCCCAAGGAGCAGGTGCCTTTTAATTTCATGGCTGCAGTGACCATCTGCAGTGATTTTGGAACCCAGAAAAAGTCTGCCCTTATTTCCATTGTTTCCCCATCTATTTGGCATGAAGTGATGGGACCAGATGCCATGATCTTAGTTTTCTAAACGTAGAGTTTCAAGCCAACTTTTTCACTCTCCTCTTTCACTTTCATCAAGAGGTTCTTTAGTTCGTCTTTGCTTTCTGCCATAAGGGTGGTGTCATCTGCATATCTGAGGTTATTGATATTTCTCCCAGCAATCTTGATTCCAGCTTATGTGTCCTCCAGCCCAACACTTCTCATGATGTACTCTGCATATAAGTTAAATAAGCAGGGTAACAATGTACAGCTTTGACGTACTCCTTTCCTGATTTGGAACCAGTCTGTTGTTCATGTCTGCCAGGAGCCAGCATGGGGAATCCCGCCCATGGCAAAGGTCATGAGGAAAGGGCCTNTGTCCTCCAGCCCAACACTTCTCATGATGTACTCTGCATATAAGTTAAATAAGCAGGGTAACAATGTACAGCTTTGACGTACTCCTTTCCTGATTTGGAACCAGTCTGTTGTTCATGTCTGCCAGGAGCCAGCATGGGGAATCCCGCCCATGGCAAAGGTCATGAGGAAAGGGCCTGACAAAATGCAAAGGCGAGATCAAGCCTCAGGGGTCCCCCTGGATTTTCTCAAGCATCTATCCCCAAAACCAGAGTCTGCCTGCTTTACTGTGTTATGTTTTCCACCTACTCTTCTGAAATTAACAGGGAGCTGTCCCCCCACCACCTTTTTCTGGAAAAAGTTAATTTAGAGCTTTTAGATAATAAGTCTCCTGGGCATAATAAGAGTGCTTCAATCCAAAAACCCCTCTGATGGCTTTCTAGCCTGCCTGACAGGTATGTTCAGACTCTCACAGCTGTGCATGTGATTGTTTGTGGCCTCCCGATCGCGAGAGATACAGGAAGCTTAAAACATCCTAAGAATGAAGGGGCTTCTGAGGAGTCAAAATCATTAGAATAGGACTGATTAAGGGTTTCATTGTTGAGCCAATACTTGCTGCCAAGTTTTCATATCTTTTATTTGTTGATATAGTTGGTATATAGAAAAACCAGGTAGTAGCCTTGGTATTAGCAACATTAGATCTTTGAGTTAAGTACTTTCTTTGTTATAACCCACTGCACCTTTGTTCTACAAGAATGTAACTTTATTTAGTACTTTGAGGGTGATGCAGATTAAAGAAAAAAACACCTCAAGGGAAAATGAGTTTTCTGGTTGATAGACATTTATCTAGGAAAAGAGCCATAAAAATGTTAACAGGCCCCCTGGCCAGAAGATGATGTAAAACCACCTGGGACCTTTTGTATATGGGAAGGTAAGCAAAAGGAAAGCCTGGACTCAATAAGTGTCAGGACAGCTGCCCCTGCATAACTCTGCATATGCCATTATTTCTTTATGTACAACTTGGGGTATATAAGCTGCTTTTGAAAATAAAGTTGTGGGTCTGGCACCAATGCTTGGCTCCCCCATGTCGTTCTTTTCTCCCCTTTCAGGCTGAATTCCCATCTGGAGCACAGAGGCTCTCCATGTCTATTTATTTGCCCTGGCTTCTAAGACCCACGCAAGAGGGAGCCCAAGGCTGGGCACCCTCTGCTATTCAAGCGGGTGCCAGTGGCCTATGTAGACGGTGCAAGCCCCTTGTCTTGGAGCTTCATTGGTCTCCTGTATAAACCAAGTTATTCAGCCTCTTTTTTCCACTAATTTTCCTACTACACTGTTCTTTCCTAATCTCTCTTTATAAATAAGTCTCTCCTTGCCAACTCCATCCCTGCTTCGAATTCCCTGGATCCATCAGGTCTGGATCCTGGCACATGTCCAGTTATAACTGTTGCTTCCTGACCTGTATACAGATTTTCCAGGAGGCAGGTCAGGTGGTCTGGTATTCCCATCTCTTGAAGAATTTTCCACAGCTTGTTGCAATCCACATAGTCTTTGCAATCCACATAGTTGCAATCCATCAAAGTCTTTGGCATAGTCAATAAGGCAGAAGTAGATGTTTTTCTGGAACTTGCTTTTTCCATGATCCAGCGGATGTTGGCAATTTGATCTCTGGTTCCTCTGCCTTTTCTAAAACCAGCTTGAACATCTGGAAGTTCATGGTTCATGTACTGTTGAAGCCTGGCTTCAAGAATTTTAAACATTACTTTACTAGCGTGTGACATGAGTGCAATTGTGTGGTAGTTTGGGGATGCTTTGACATTGCCTTTCTTTGGCTTGGAATGAAAACTGATGTTTTCCAGTCCTGTGGCCACTGCTGAGTTTTCCAAATTTGCTGGCATATTGAGTGCAGCACTTTCATAGCATCATCTTTTAGGATTTGAAATAACTCAACTGAAATTCCATCACCTCCACTAGCTTTGTTCATAGTGATGCTTCCTAAGGTCCACTTGACTTCACGTTCCAGGATGTCTGGCTCTAGGTGTGATCACATCATCATGATTATCTGAGTCGTGAAGATCTTTTTGTATAGTTATTCTGTGTTCTTGCCACCTCTTAGTATCTTCTGCTTCTGTTAGGTCCATACCATTTCTGTCCTTTATTGTGCCCATCTTTGCACGAATGTTCATTTTATCCCATTATCAGAAAATAATTTTGTGTTCTCTATATTTCTTTATAGTGCCAAGTAGAAATGATCACTTTACATTTTAAAAAATAAGAATTATGCAAGCCAACTACATTCAACTGATAATATCTTTTTTTGTGAGCCAGTTTCTATGCCACGCTCTATTTAGACATCTCGTTCAGTCCCACTGACTGTGAAATGGGTGTAACTATCACTTAGAAGATAAATAATTTCCCCTTAAACATTCAGTTCGTAAGTATTAGGACTCTGATTCAAGTTTAAGTGTTTCTGGTCCAAAGTCCATGTTCTTAATCACTGATCACTGCCCGAGCTGGCATATGTGTCACTAAAATATTTAGGTAAAGCTAGTAAGTATGTCCTACTAAGTGGTATAAATATTTGTGTGAACTAGCCCTTATATGTTCAGAACATAAACTTTGAATGTTCAAGGGCAGTATTGTCTGACTCTTGAGTTCTAAGCCAAGAAAATCAGTGGCAAAAGTTACCTTCTGGCCAAATAAGAGATGATTCATTTTGTTTTGACTGCTGCTTTGACTGAGAATCCCAATTCATGAAAATAAATTAATGCAAATCATAGTCATCCACATTAAGAACTCAAGAGATAACCTTAAGGGAAATCAAATTCTAATAATAGCTAAGAATTTCTTGTTAGGCTTTCTCAGAAAATGCCATGTTTAGTTCCCAATTCAATTTAATATTCTTTTTTAAAAATATGCTTGTATTGATAATTCTCTGATTAGTTTCTAGAAATATTTAAAAATCTGAGGCATTGCATATTAATTAAGTAATCGATTAATCTGAGGCATAATGATCTACTCAAGATAATTATTTGATTTTCCTGAGGTTTGTTAAGCATGCTATGTGTGACTGGCTTCCTAAAAGTAACACTGACTGAAAGAAAAATTAGGAACATATATTCAATCTCACTTCTTAATTCGTCAGTTAAATTTAATAGCATTAGGAAAGTCTAATATCTGATTTCCAGGGAAGTAGATGTTCTTTTGCTTCTTGTGATGTGATCTTTTTGGAGTTCTAACTGGTTACCAAAGAAGATCCATGATTAGCTTCATATCTTGTGATCTCACAGTCTTCTACTTCTTTCTGCGTTCTCCAAAGAACTCTAAGATGAGTTCATTTCATGAAATGTTATTGAATGCAATCAGAAAGAAGGATCCTTATGGGGAAAGGATTAATAATAACACCTCCTCCTATTTATGTGTCAAGCTGTCAAAGTCAAAAATCATCCTCATCAAAGAATATAAATTGACTACTTAAGTAGCATGCAGTTTCATGTAACTCAGAAGCTTATAAACCAAGTCTCTCCAGAGATTGTATTCTAAAACCAATAATATACAGTCTTTTAAAACTTTATAAATCTATCAGCTACTTTTATAAAAAGCCTCCCAAAATATAGGTATAAGTGGTAGGCATATAGTGAACAGAGTGAATTCATTAACTCTTACATAGGACAAATTTAAATATGTTTTTTAAAATTGGGTCATAAAATACGAGTCACAGTAACATTTATATGGTTTTGTACAGTTCCACGGTGCTATCAAGAATATAATCTTAGTCTTGGAAGATTACTATAGGCATTTATATCCCAACAGTTAATATTTCTCTTCAACCCAAGGGCAGTGTTCAGAAGTGTCTTAGGAAAGATCTCTGTCTGTTCAGAGGTTCACAGAATTCTACAGGGCCAGGACAATGGATAAAATATTTCTCACATATGGATGACACTGTTAGTTAAAATTAACCTGTAGAACATGCCTGTTGACGGAAACATTATTTCTTGGTTCCTGAGATACCGACAGGTGTTATCCTCTTCCAGTACACCAAGAAATCTAATCTCAGGGATCCCTATTGCTAAGAATAAACATGGCTTATTCATTTTGCTATAGTCTTCAACAACTTTCCACCCCGTATTGGTGATACACAATGTGTTGTGACACCTACCGTTTAGCAAAAGATAATTTATTGACCATGATCCTACAACTCTCTGGTTATATGTTGAGCCTATACTGCCCTGTTACGTCACAACCTTCAACAAGTCTACATACATCACTCTTTCCGTAGTTAGAATACAAAATTTTGTATAGTTAGAATACAAAAATATGAGACATACAGCTCACACATATCATAAAACTACTTTCTTGCCTCAAAAATGTAGTTCTCCCGATACTTTCAAACAGTCCCAAGTAGTAAGACTAGTCTCACCCATTCAAAACCTAACAAGAACTCTACAAGGAAATGTATATAGCCATGCACAGAATTATGCTTTACCTAATTCTCTTAATCAGTAGCATGAGAGCAGGAGCCTTGCATGTTGGTCTTCACACGTTTCTTAGCACTTTGCAGGCTCTGTTTTGTAGGCTTGCAAGAACTTCTGTTGCCACCACTACCACTATGACAATGTACCTTGAGGAATAATCGTGAAGTTACTGAGTTCACCGAGTCCAAGGAAGGGCAACATAAAAGACCACAAAATTCTCCTATCTGTGGATGAACCCAATATTGGTTTTTTTTTTGCATGCCAGTTTGAATGTTCATAAGCAAGAGAGTCCTAAAACAATGCTTGAATCTGCAGGTCTCCCACCTGGCCTGCCTACCACCACAGGTCAGAGAGAGTCTAGCAAACTCTTCTCCTTGAGCTCTTGTGGTATGTCACACTGTTTGACCAGCTGCCCACTCTAAGTCAAAAATCCCCAGCAAGAAAGCTTGCCTGGACACCACTAATTGTCAAAAAATTAATATCTTATCTGTATCTTTTCAATGTCTCACTAGTAGAGGAATGGTAGAATTTTCCAAGAATAAAGCACTTACATATCTCGGCTTTTGTAAAGTTGACCTGGTCAAATTTTGAAACCGACACACTTTCAGCACATGCTGTTGTAACTGAGTGCCAGCCTGAACACCCAATATTTCTAGTCCAACTAGGAATATATTAGACAAATGGATGAATGAATGAATGACGGAATCAGAGGGCCGATGTGGCCAGAAACCAGAAATCATCCTTTCCTATTGCTCTCTCTGCCAATGTCAATCATCCCTTCATATTTCTGCCTTGTAACCTTTTAGAATATCCCTGAAACCGCCCTACAGAAGAACCCAAATTATCTCCCCAAGCTTGTAAATGCCAAGCTTTGGTTACACCATATACCATTTATCTTCTCAGGAAATGGAAGAATCCCCCAGGGCCATATATTCACATATGCATGATAGAGGGGCAAACCTTCCAGGAGATCAATCCATATATCTGACTGCTTTGTAAGGGATTTACTAAGTGCAAAACAAATCATTCTTGGCGCCTGACTTTTGAAACATTTCTCTTTGTGTTTAGAGAGTGCAGTCACCCGGTCACTTGCATTCTGAGACATGAAGTTTTGCAGATGGTCTAGTGTGTACTCACTAAGAGGGTCTTACCCATTAACTCCTCAGCTCTAAACACATGCTGTTTCTGAGTCTGTTCTGGGCAATAATCTCATGGCCTAGCAATAGCCTAGTAGAATTAGTATTAGGTGCTTGACTTACCACTAAAAGATTTAGAAATATATTAACAGAAGTTCTACTAAAATGGCCCATCTGCAGAGCCTGAATGTACAGGCTTTAAGGGGGAATAAACTCACAGTAAAAGAGCACTTTTTGCAAAAGTGAAAGTAAGTTTCAGGAAATAACTTCTGCCGAGTATACGCTCTTGAGCTTTGTATCACTATACCGTTTATTTGGGGTTTTTTGATAATTATGTGACATCTTGTTTTTAACTGCAGTATCGTTAATGTTGATTTACAATTTTGTGTTAATTCCTGCTGCACAGTACAGAGATTCAGCTCTACATATGTTTGCATTCTTTTCTATATTCTTTTCCATTGTGATTTATCTCAAGACAGTCAATATAATTCCCTGTGCCAGTAGGACTTTCTGGTTTACCATTTCTATGCTGTTTTAAGTTCCTTGAGAACAGCCTCTGAGTTAAAAATTAGAGGCCAGTATTTTATTAGGGAGTACTCTCAGACAGATCAAAGAGTATGGAAAGCAGGATTCGGTAAAGGGAGAAACTGAATTTAAAAAGCAGTTGGAAACGAGATCTCAGCCAATCTCCTAAGGAAATCTGGAGCTGGGAGAAGCCTTCAGATTTGTCCACACTGCTGAAAGAGGGTCAGATATTTTACCCTTGCATTGCCCACTCGCTGAAGGTGTGCTGCCCCTAGGGAGAAGGTATAACCTTAGACCAAATGGTAACCTTTGAAAGAGGTCAACTGCTGGGAAGGGACTCCGCTGTGGGTAGACTCAGATCATGAGGCCACATCTTATTTTCACGTGCTGGCATATGCCAATATTCCTGAATGAGTGCCTTGTTCCAGAAGGGAGACACCTGTGGCCACTACATCTGCCATACTTCTAGTCATCAATAACCAGTTGAGAAGCATACCCACCATTTTTTAAGTATCATAATGCAACTAATGTTGAAGCTGAAATTCCAATATTTTGGCCACTTGATGTGAAGAGCTGACTCATTTGAAAAGGTCCTGATGCTGGGAAAGATTGAGACGGGGAGGAGAAGGGGACGACAGAGGATGAGATGGTTGGATGGCACCACCGACTCAATGGACATGAGTTTGGGTGAACTCCGCGAGTTGGTGATGGACTGGGATGCCTAGCGTGCTGCAGTACATGAGGTCGCAGAGTCAGACATGACTGAGCGACTGAACTGAATGGCTTTCTTCCAAAGTACAACAGGAAGAGAGCATTACTAGAAGAACACTGGTATCCCAAAAGACACCACAGCCATTGCCTTGAAGTTTTTAAAAGTCTTTGCCTAAGCAAAGACCCCCAAACCAAATACACTGATCTATCATTGAAGAAATCATTGTTTAGATATTAATAAGGATCATCTCTAATTCCTAAATATACCTTCAAACTGAGAAAACGATGTGTAAATGAACTGCAGAGATATGTAAGTAGTTTCAATAACTCCCGGTGTCCCTTCAGAAAAGATTAGCCCATGGACTCTTATTTCACAGATAGAGAAACAAAGTTTCTTAGAGACTTTTCTCAATATGGACAACATTTTATTTGGTACGATTACTCATAAAACTATAGGATGACACTTTTAAAACCCAAAACTCATAAAGGTTTGTAGGAATAAGGCATTTAGTTGGAATTTTGTTAGATCAAGCTGATTTTTAAATTTAGGCACTGAATGTACAATATTATATCTGCTGCTTACAGTGAAATACTTGAAAATGTCTATTAATGTTAGAGTCTTATATTATAAACAGTATTTTTCAGGGAGGTAAATACACTTATCATACAAAGGACACTAGTTTACTCCTCAGAATGGAAGGAGAGGATTCTTGTCAAAAGCATCGCTGCATCAGCTACGTCCATGCTATTATCCTAACTTGACTATATATTTTAAAAGAGATTTACTTCTCCCAAGAAGATTCTCTCAAGCCACAGCTACTTAAAAGTATCTTTTCAAGTTTTTAGAATTTGTAAATATTTCTTCAATACTCCTCTTGAATATTATGAAGATCTTGACGAAGCCACCATGGGCAATAGTTCCAAAGTCAAAAACCATTGTATTTACTAGATAATTACCCGGTGAAGTTGTAAGTAAGAATTAGAATGTTCACCTCTAAACTCCAGGCCTGCATCAAGTTTCTTTCTTTATTCATTAGTTTGTAATTCACCAAGAATCTGTGAGACACCAACTAGGTGTTAACCTGCCCAGCCCTATTCGTGCTAGACTGTGGCTGTCCGTCAGTGAAATGCAAGTAACCCAGAGAGGTCAGAAGTCAAACAGTTGGGATATATTCATGTCTTCATCATTTCATAGTTTGAATAATCTTTAGAGACCATGAAATAGATCCAAGGGCAAAACGGCAGAATTTTCAGTTCAGTTTAGTCACTCAGTCGTGTCCAACTCTTCGTGACCCCATGAATTGCAGCACGCCAGGCCTCCCTGTCTGTCACCAACTTCTGGAGTTCAACCAGACCCACGCCCATTGAGTCAGTGATGCCATCCAGCCATCTCATCCTCTGTTGTCCTCTTCTCCTCCTGCCCCCAATCCCTCCCACCATCAGAGTCTTTTCCAGTGAGTCAACTCTTCGCATGAGGTGGCCAAAGTACTGGAGTTTCAGCTTTAGCATCATTCCTTCCAAAGAACACCCAGGACTGATCTCCTTTAGAATGGACTGGTTGGATCTCCTTGGAGTCCAAGGGACTCTCAAGAGTCTTCTCCAACACCACAGTTCAAAAGCATCAATTCTTCAGCACTCAGCTTTCTTCACAGTCCAACTCTGACATCCATACATGACCACTGGAAAAACCATAGCCTTGACTAAACAGACCTATGTTGGCAAAGTAATGTCTCTGCTTTTGGATATGCTGTCTAGGTTGGTCATAACTTTTCTTCCAAGGAGTAAGCATCTTTTAATTTCATGGCTACAATCACCATCTGCAGCGATTTTGGAGCCCGCAAAAAAGCCGCTAATAATTAGGCCATATTTTTATCTCTCACTCTGTACAGAGAAACAGATGGGAAAAAGTGGAAACAGTGAAAGATTTCATTTTCTTGGGCTCCCATATCACTGCAGACAGTGACTTCAGCCACAAAATTAGAAGAAGCTTTCTCCTTGGAAGAAAATCTTTGATAAATCTAGACAGCATATTAAAAAGCAGAGACTTAACTTTACCACCAAAGGTCCATCTAGTCAAAGCTATGATTTTTCCAGTAGTTGTGCACAGATGTGAGAGTTGGTCCACAGAAAAGGCCGAGCACTGAAGAACTGATGCTTTCTAACTGTAGTGCTAGAGAAGAATCTTGAGAGTCCCTTGGACTACAAAGAGATCAAACCAGTCAATCCTGGGGGAAAAAAAATCAGTCCTGAATATTCATTGGAAGGATTGATGCTGAAGCTGAAACTCCAATACTCTGGCCATCTGAGGCGAAGAACTGGTCCATTGGAAAAGATCCCAATGCTGGGAAAGATTGAGAGCAAGAGAAGGAGGCAACAGAAAGTGAGATGTTTAGATGGCATCACTGATTCAATGGACACGAGTCTGATCAAGCTCAGGGAGATAATGAAGGACATGAACGCCTGCTGTGCTGCAGTTCACGGGGTCACAAAGAGTCAGACACAGTTTAGCGACTGAACAACAACTGTACAGCTACCTCTCCTCCAGCTCATCGCTCAAGGGAGAACTGGGTCTCTCCCTTGACTCCATGCTATAGCCCTTTCTAAACAGCGTCATTGATATCACTGATCAGCTAGATTCACCAGAAAGGACACCACTTCCAAACCAACCCAAACCCAGGTATTCCAGCAGTCCCAGGAGCAACATACGACAGAGAGAACTGAAACTGCAGATTAGCCCCTTTCCAAGCAATGGAATTAGGGAGGGGACGGAAGATGAAAAAGAAGAAAGGAAAATCAGTGTGGTTAAAACCATATAAGTGACCCACGGAGCCAGGTCACTTCAATATCCTCTGCTCTTCATTCAAACAAGCATGCTTGGCAAGTATGTGCTCTGTCAAAGGCTTTGTACCAGGTACTGAAGATACCTACTGTAAATTAGAAAGTACAGCTGGGCTATTAAAAATGAGTATATGGGAAAAAATACTGTGGTTGTTTAGCTGATGCCTACATGATTCCATAAGTCTCGTTTTAACTCGCTGAATTTCATGTAAATATACGGCGATAATGAAGAGATGCCTGAGAGAGCTGGGACCCGAATCACGGCTCTTTGCCATAAAACAAAACCTTTTCTGTATTCCTTTATCTGCTCTTTGCAGAAGTGAGGCTTTCCATCCAGGAAAGATAATGGGTGGCATCTGTTCTTTTCAGGAACTATGTAACAAAGATTTTGTTCAAATTCAGAAAAAATATAAATGCCCAGACTTCCTCTATTCTAGTTTGTAGAAATTATACACTAACGCAAAATGTGAAGCATGATCAACTAAAGTTAAGCTCTACCAACAAAAAAGGGTGTTTGTTAAGTAGTATCTTTAAAATAAAAATAGGCAGCTTCAAATGTTTATGGAGCTATAAATCAATGCCCCCAAGACTTTGCTCAGGCAACTTGTTTTGGGTAGCTCGGTCCCGCTATTGGCTGCAGGTGCAACGTTTGCACCTGCAGCTAACTGCAGTCATAATTAGACCATTGTGGGAATGATTAGACACTTAATTTGGAGGATGCAAGTGACTGGCCCAGAATTAGCACTGGCTAAAGTGTTTGTACCACATGAAGGGAGCCTGTGCCCAGTTCAGTCAAACTTTTTTTTTTCCATTGTGCACTTCTATTAATACATCCTCTGTTTTTCCTCTACAAACAGACAGAAATTAGGGGAAATAACTGGTCATGCAGTGGTAAAATATGTGTGATAAGAATAACCAGACTGAGTGAAAATGAAACTGTATTGACAAAGATACAAATAAGGGCAGTAGCAAATGTATGAATATAAACCAGGCAAGAAACTCTGTTGAAAGAGTTTCTTCTAACAGTGAATTCTTTAGTTATGTCTACCTTGCCAAGCTAACAATTTATGATAATAGCACAGGAAGACTGCGGTGAGCTTGAAATCATTCGGTGAGTGTTTTTCACCTATGGTGTGTTCATCCTCTTGAATGGAGAGGTTCTTAGGAATTGGTGTCAATACTGAACTGACATCCAAATGGACTCTACTTTCAGACTCTGACTTTATCCCCCACCACTACCGTTCCCTTGGGAACCCCCTCACTAGCCATCCATGTATTAAAAATAGAGATATTACCTACTTGGGTATAAGAAAAGCTAGATCTTTCAGTTACCAGTTAAAAAGTGTCCAGAGTTAATTCAATAACCTTTCTTAAACTACAGATTAGGCTTGAGAAAAGAAGATGTGTTTCTGAGGTGTTATTTTTATTTGATTCTTACAAAATAAAAGACTTTGAAAAAATAGAAGTTTTTCAAGCCTATTTTTTACAGTTTACTAAATGCTATATAAAGCTTAATGTTCTGTTTCTTTATTGCTCTACTAGAAAAATACAACAGAGCCAAGGTCATATTACTATAGATAAAAATATCCTTTTCAGTGTAAGATAAAACAAATGCTCTAACTCGCCTTCCTGATCATTTCATCTTCTTGAAAGACTTATATTTCATCCATCTATTGTTTAAAATATAACTATATCTTAAAATGGAAATTTCCACGTAAAAATGTCATGCTCTTGCTCAAAGAGACAAGTCGGTCTAATATATTCTTCTGTAGACTTTTTTAACTAAATCATTAATTGGTTTCCAGAGTGCCTGAATTTACTGGCTGAAGTTTAAATGCACCCTTAAAATCAACTGAGAGGAAATATAAAAAATGTAGAGACTCTTGATCATTCCTTCAACTGCAAGACCACTTCTAAGTTAATGCTGTGCAGCGTAACTGCTGGTTACATAAGCTCTGTCTATAAATTATTAAGTGCTGTAGACAGTAACACTAAAGCTTGTCCAAATGGAAAGATGCAGTGACGTTCAGCCATTTCTACGGCTACAAACCAGTGATCCCTCCTTTGTTATGGCCACTGCACACGTGTCGGGAGGATGCTGTCAGGGATTTCATCTCACCCTGAACTGCAACCTTAGCATGGTACTATCCGCAACCAAGTGACCTGCTGCAGCTCGTTAAAGTTAATGTAATGGATCATTCCCTTCTCATTGTAATCATCAGCAAATTAGACTCCTTTCTAGGCTAACCAGGCAGCAGGGAAGAATGTGGCCGAGTAGAATGCATGAATAACTTTGGTCTTAGCCACGTGCCTTTATTCAACACAAAGGAGAACAATGCACAGGATGAGGGGACGCAGACAGAAATTCCAGTATCTGCTAGAATGTGCCTTGTTCACATCACTGCGAGGGAACCACAGAAAATCTAGCGCTTTTTTCAGAGCTGCACCTCCATCCCAAAGCAGAGACGAGAGCAGAAAAACGGACACAAGTAGTCCAGGTGAGGCTGCTCTTTGGCTTATATTGCAATCATTGCCTTTTTCCTTCAGTTGACCTCTATCATTCTCATACATGAGAGGTATCATCCAATACGCTGTAACTGTAAATTCTTTGGAAAGCCCAATTCTATTTTATTGATTTTTTTTTCATTTAAGAAATGATATACGGAAACAGAATACAGAAACATACATTAAGGGCAAGGCACAGAGTCCTAGAATTAATCAAAATAATATATGTAGAAATTTTGATCTATCTAAGAGTTACTATATCAAATACATGTGTCACCGGAACATCATTAATATAAGTCTTGTGATTGCACTGTGATTATTAAAATTTCCTAGCATTTGTAATGTTACTAGAAATTGAAGGTTAAAGGGTAATCTCATTAGTCATGACATCATGTGAAGGATTTTCTAACCTTACTGGGCTAAGCAATCTCCAGAGAAGAGCAATTTTGGCCTAAACAGGAAAGGTGGTGGATATGGTGGCAGAATTTATTAGCCCAGTTAGCAAAACGAGCCTTTCTACCTCTCCTATGAGGGTTCATACCTTCAAGGAACTTCCAAAAAAAGGATGTGAGAAAAGTAGGAAACTCCCATAATAATTCCTGTGGTACATAAGTTATTCAAAATATGCCTTTAACACAATCATACAATAAATGTTTGTAAGGACCATGGTTCTCAAAATATGATTCCTCAACCAGCAGTATTGGCATCTCCTGAAAGCACACTAGAAATGCAAATTCATAGCCCACCTTAGACCTATTTAATCAGAAACCCTGGTAGTTAGGCCTGACAATCTCTGTTTTTCTAAGACTTCAAGATGACCATGATGCATGCTAAACTTTCAGAACCACCATGTTAGAAAGCAAAAGATAGTATAAGTAGCCTGCACACATTAGTTTAATGTTTGAAGAAAATTATTTTGGCAAAATAATTCAAGGAAATAAGTTACCTACAAATATATTACCATAAAATATTATACATACTTGGGTATGAATAATAAATATGTGTGTATGTACATAGCCATGGTTATACACACACATGCAGATGCACAATTTGATTGTTACTTAGACTGATATAGTATGCTGTGCTTCCCAAGCATAATACAAGAATCCAAAAGATGAACAGTTATTGCTATGCGAATAACAATTATCTTTGTCTTATTTACCTTCACCTCCCTACCTTCAGTATCTACAAAACCTGGCATTACAGGGGCTGTTCAAAAAATGCTAAGTGAATGATTCAATGCTATTTAGACTATCTCTACTTGAGAGTTCACATATTTGTCATATTAGAGTGTTTCAGTAAGTAAACTTTGCAAAACACTAGTAGGAACTAGAAAAGAATGTATGTTAGACACAAACAAAGTAAGAATATAAAACAGTTAACGATTATCATCGTGATCAAATTGTAGATTACGTCATAATTAATTGTAAAGGGTCTTTTGTAAAAGATTTTTATAGAAAGGAAGGAGTAAAATGATCTCTATTCACAAATGACAGTTATATATATGTAAAATCCTAAGGAATCCACAAAAAAAGAGAGCTCTTAGAACTACTAAGCAAATTCAGTAAGTCTGCAAGATCAATACACAAAATTAACTGTATTTATACACACTAGCAATGAAAAATCCTAAAATAATTATAACAAAACAATTTCATTTCCAATAGAAGCAAGGAATAAAAGAAGAAGGAATAAATGTAACCAAACATTTGCAAGACTTATACACTGAATACCATAAGGCATTGCTAAAAATAAACTATAGAAGACCTAAATAAATAAAGATATCTCATGGCAATTCAGAAAATTTAACATTGTTAGGATGACGATATTCCCAAAATGATTTACAGATTCAATTCCTATCAAAACTCAGATGATAATTTTTAACATTTTATTTTATATTATAGTATAGCCAATAAACAACACTGTGATAGTTTCAGGTGCACAGCAGAGCAACTCAACCTTATATGTACACATATCCATTCTCCCCCAAAACTTTCCTCTTTCAGGCTGCCACCTAATCTAGAGCAGAGTTCCCAGTAGGTCCTTACTGATTATCTATTTTAAATAAAGCAGTGTGTACATGTCATTCTCAAACTCCTATCTCTTCCACCCACCCTTCCCCTCTGGTAACTGTCAGTTCAGTTCAGTTCAGTAGCTCAGTCGTGTCCGACTCTTTGTGACCCCATGAATCGCAGCACGCCGGGCCTCCCTGTCCATCACCAACTCCCAGAGTTCACTCAGATTCACGCCCATCAAGTCAGTGATGCCACCCAGCCATCTCATCTTCTGTCATAACCTTCTCCACCTGCCCCCAATCCCTCCCAGGATCAGAGTCCTTTCCAATGAGTCTACTCTTCACATAAGGTGGCCAAAGTACTGGAGTTTCAGCTTTCCCATCATTCCTTCCAAAGAAATCCAGGGCTGATCTCCTTCAGAATGGACTGGTTGGATCTCCTTGCAGTCCAAGGGACTCTCAAGAGTCTTCTCCAACACCACAGTTCAAAAGCATCAATTCTTCAGCGATCAGCCTTCTTCGCAGTCCAACTCTCACATCCATACATGACCACTGGTAAAACCATAGCCTTGACTGGACGGACCTTAGTCGGCAAAGTAATATCTCTGCTTTTGAATATGCTCTCTAGGTTGGTCATAACTTTTCTTCCAAGGAGTAAGTGTCTTTTAATTTCATGGCTGCAGTCACCATCTGCAGTGATTTTGGAGCCCAGAAAAATAAAGTCTGACACTGTAGTTCTTCTCTAAGTCTATGAGTCTGTTTCTGTTTTGTAAAGAAGTTCATTTGTATCATTTCTTTCTAGATTCCACATGTAAGGACTAGAATACAACCTTTCTCTTTCTGTGTCTGACATTTCATTCAGTATGACAATCTCTAGGTCCATCCATGTTGCTGCAATTGGTTCATTATTTCTAATGTCTGAGTAACATTCCATTGTATATATGTCCCACATCATCCACATCCGTTCCTCTGTTGATGGACATTTATGTTGCTTTCTTGTCTTGGCTATTATAGCCAATAGCTGAAGTGAATATTGGGGCATATGTACCATTTGGAACATGTTTTTCTCTGGACATATACCTAGCAGTGGAATTGCAGGGTCATATAGTTGCTCGTTGTGGCCCACTGGAGAAGGGAATGGCAAACCACTTCAGTACTGTTGCCTTGAGAACCCCATGAACAGTATGAAAAGGAAAAATGATAGGATACTGAAAGAGGAACTTCCAGGTCGGTAGGTGCCCAATATGCTACTGGAGATCAGTGGAGAAATAACTCCAGAAAGAATGAAGGAATGGAGCCAAAGCAAAACAATACCCAGTTGTGGATGTGACTGGTAATAAAGTAAGGTTCAATGCTGTAAAGAGAAATATTGCTTAGGAACTTGGAACGTTAGGTCCATGAATCAAGGCAAATTGAAAGTAGTCAAACAGGAGATGGCAAGAGTGAATGTCGACATTCTAGGATTCCGTGAACTAAAATGGACTGGAATGGGTGAATTTAACTCAGATGACCATTATATCTACTACTGTGGGNTATATAGGAAAATCAGAGACAGAAGAAAAGTATCTATATTGGGGGATATATTAAGTCTGAAATATAAAGAGTGAGAAAGAAGCAGCAAGTTAGAAAGCAACTGATGTGTGGGGCAAATCAGGAGAAGTCTATGTACCAGTCAATGTATATGTACTGAACCTACTGAATGCCATGTTACATATGGATTGTAAGTAATTTAATCTGGGTCCTCATGGAAAATAATGGGCAGAAGGAAAGGAGATTTATTAGCAGGTACTAAGAAAGTCTAAGGATAAGATGACAAGATCCCATTCAGAGTCATGACAGTTGTGATGGAACAAAAGAGCAGATATGTTTTAGATGCTTTATATTACAATGGGAGCTATGGAGCAGAGAGGGAAGGTCTAGAATGATCCTGAAATTTTGTCTTGAATAAATGATCAGTGTGGTAGCATTACGTGATACACGGGATAGTGATGTCAGAGTGACTTCTGAGAAGGAATAGAATGGTATTGCTGTTTGTAAGTCTTGTGTATACTGTAGTCTTTCTCTCTGGAGGAAGTTAGGCCACCATAAGCTTGGGTTTACACAGGAAAGTCCCAGTTTTTGCCTGTTGCTCTAGATACTAATTAGTAACTGACCAGGTATATAGTCATTGGCTATGATAGACTGCCAAACTAAAAGAAATATTTTTTTTCTGTCTTTTATCCCTTGGGAAGATGTTCCTTTTGAATTCACTTGAACTTCAAAAAGTCCATGTTCCTCTGTCAGACTCCTACATTATCACAACGTGTATAAAATTATTTTATGCTTCCGCCTTCTTCAGTAGATTGACACTTGAAAGTGAAAGTCGCTCAGACCTGTCTGACTCTTTGCGACCCCTGGACTATACAGTCCATGGAATTCTCGAGGCCAGAATACTGGAGTATTGGCTGTTGGCGGCCTTGCGGATAAGCTCGTGTTGGGCAGCAGAGTCGGCACTGGCTGCAGGGGGAGACTTTGGCGCGATGTCTCACACCATCTTGCTGGTATAGCCTACCAAGAGGCCAGAAGGCAGAACTTAGGCTGACTATGAATCTGTGAATGAGTGTATGGAAGGTGTTTATAAAATTATGAACAACATCTGAAGAGAATGAATCCCCAAAACCTCTCTATCACAGATGATACCAATCAGTTGTTTGATTTTATTGATAACCTGGCATCTGCCTTGTTTACTCAGCTGATTCCCAGACATACCAGCCTTATGACAAAGACTGGATTAAAGAGATCTACGTGCTCTTTCGTTGACAGGCCCAACAGGCTGGGACATTTGGAGGCATTAGGGGATCGGGAATGGGTTGGAACACAGGTGTGTACAGTTTGCTGTTGTGCNATCTGCCTTGTTTACTCAGCTGATTCCCAGACATACCAGCCTTATGACAAAGACTGGATTAAAGAGATCTACGTGCTCTTTCGTTGACAGGCCCAACAGGCTGGGACATTTGGAGGCATTAGGGGATCGGGAATGGGTTGGAACACAGGTGTGTACAGTTTGCTGTTGTGCAAGTTTTGTATTATAGTTATCCTGTTTCCATTTTGGTATACCCTAGCCAGAATTGAATGTATTAGATAAAGTGTGATGATCTTGTTCCATCTGAAACCCCCTTTGTCCACACCCCCCATTTTTTACTTATACATTTTATGATGATTTAGATGGAAGCTGGTTTTTGTCAGCTAATGTTGGTTCCAGTCCCTCAAACTGTTCACACCTGCTTGATAACATCCACATACTAATCCTTCTTCAGATTGGGATGGGGGCTAGTGGCACAGTTTAGTTACATCCTCAAGAAAAAGTCTTTGTAAAAAACAAATAAATGTTCTTTCAGTTCAGTTCGGTTGCTCAGTTGTGTCCGACTCTTTGCGACCCCAAGAATTTCAGCACACCAGGCCTCCCTGTCCATCCCCAACTCCTGGAGTTCACTCAGACTCAACGTCCATTGAGTCAGTGATGCCATCCAGCCATATCCTCTTTTCCTCCTGCCCACAATCCCTCCCATCATCAGAGTCTCTTCCAATGAGTCAACTCTTCACCTGAGGTGGNTGTGAGAGTTGGACTGTGAGGAAAGCTGAGAGCCAAAGAATTGATGCTTTTGAACTGTGGTGTTGGAGAAGACTCTTGAGAGTCCCTTGGACTCCAAGGAGATCCAACCAGTCCATTCTAAAGGAGATCAGTCCTGGTTGTTCTCTGGAAGGAATGATGCTAAAGCTGAAACTCCAGTACTTTGACCACTTCATCCAAAGAGTTGACTCACTGAAAAAGACTCTGATGGTGGGAGGGATTGAGGGCAGGAGGAGAAGGGGACGACCGAGGATGAAATGGCTGATGGCATCACTGACTCGATGGACATGAGTTTTGGTGAACTCTGGGTTTTGGTGATAGACAGGGAGGCCTGGTGTGCTGCAAGTCATGGGGTCATAAAGAGTCGGACACAACTGAGCAACTGAACAACACTGAACTGTGATTATAGAAAAAATGAGAGCAATCTTGTAAAACTGATATTTTACCACTTTGGATGCATACAATGTTGTATCCTTTTCTTCCCCTCACATTTTAAAATAATATTCAAAAACATGGATCTCTTGACTATAAAGAGAAAAACATAAAGAGGATAACATTTCAAGCTTTGTTATTGTGATCTTAGAAACTATGGTTTATGACTTCTTACAAATTCACATAAAATTTGAAACACTAAGCAATTACTGAGAAACAATTATCTGTAGTTCCTCACTGAACTTTGTCGAAGCTTTTATCAATTTTTATCACCTGTATTTTTCACAAAATGATCATTTTAAAATGCTACATGTTCAGTCTACTTTTTCCAATTAGCTTTATTACGTGAAGTGTTTTTCTTTAGTCTTTAAATTTTTTAATCTTATGGTTATATAATATTACAATAAATTGATATTCCATAATTTATTTGACTGTTATTACAATCATGATACTATTTGTTTCGTTATTTTTCATCTTTAACATTTCATTTCTAATAGATATCTCTGAAAAAGCAATGCCTTAAAATATTTACTAAAATTCCAATATTCTAGAAATCTCATTAATTTCCATGTAGATGACCATATTATTTTTCCTTATAATATACTTTGAATCTTTTTCCCTTTTGTCTTTTTCATCAATACTTTTATATTTTTCTTTACTAATTCTTTGCATTTTTCCAGTCTCTTTAGGCTGTAGATGTTTCTAGAGACCTATCAACCTTTCCTTCAGTTCACAACTAATTTCTGTCACTGACTTTTGTTTTTCTTTGATGTCATATGAAGTTCAATTTATCGTAATACTCATAAGAATAAGCATACAAAAAATGCAATAATTTACATAAACATTTCAAAACATTTCTTGCATATACCTATGAATCTTCAAGGAAATTTCCCTAGAAGATTTTTACTTTGGCTCAAAAATCCCACCATTATGTGAAGCATTTTTCCTATATTGGACTATCCCTGAAAAGCAGCTTATTTTTCTTATAATCAAAACTAAATTGAATTACTCTGAATGCTTATGCTCTTTGTTTTCCAATAATTATCCATGTAACCCTTCAGAATGGCTATCAACATATCATTAAATATGGTGGCTTTAAAGATTGTGACAAATGAGTGCAATCGTCCTCATTTCACATGACAGCAAGATTCTGCTCGAAATCCTTCAAGCTAGGATTAGATCTGGTAGACAGAGTGCCTGAGGAACTATGCAAGGAAATTTTTAACTCTGTATAGGAGGCAGTGCTCAAAATCCATCCCCAAGAAAAAGAAATCCAAAAATGCAAAATGGTTGTCCAAGGAGGCCTTACAAATAGCTGAGAAAAGAAGAGAAGCCAAAAGCAAAAGAGAAAAGGAAAGTTATACCCATCTGAGTGCAGAGTTCTAAAGACTATCAAGGAGAGATAAGAAAGCCTTCCTCAGTATCAATGCAAAAAAAAAAAAAAAAAAATGAAGAAAACAATAGAATGAGAAAGAGTAGTGATCTCTTCAATAAAATTAGAGCTACCAAGGGAACATTTCACACAAAGAAGGGCACAATAAAGCACAGAAACAGTAAAATTCTAACAGAAGCAGAAGATATCAAGAAGAGGTGGCAGGAATACCTAGAAAAACTATACAAAAAACATCTTAATGACCCAGATAACCACGATGGTACGATCACTCACCTAGAGCCAGACATCCTGGAATGTGAAGTCAAGTAGACTTTAGGAAGCATCACTACGAACAAAGCTACTGGAGGTGATGGAATTCCAGTTGAGCTATTTCAAATCCTCAGAGATGATGCTGTGAAAGTGCTGCACTCAATATGCCAGCAAATCTGGAAAACTCAGCAGTGGTCACAGGACTGGAAAAGGTCAGTTTTCATTCCAACCCCAAAGAAAAGCAATGTCAAAAAATGTTCAAACTGCCACACGACTGTACTATTTCACATGCTAAGAAAGTAATGCTCAACATTCTCCAAGCTAGGCTTCAACAGTACGTGAACTGAGGACTTCTAGAGGTTCAAGCTGGATTTTAAAAAGGCAGAAGAACCAGAGATCAAATTGCCAATATCCATTGTACCATAGAGAAAACAAGAGAATTCCAGAAAAATACCTACTTCTGCTTCAATGACCACGCTAAAGCCTTTGTGTGGATCACAATAAACTGGAATATTCTTAAAGAGATGAGAATAACAGACCACCTTACCTGCCTCCTGAGGAATCTGTATAAAGGTCAACAAGCAAAAGTTAGAACCAGACATGGAACAACAGACTGGTTCCAAGTTGCGAAAGAAGTACCTCAATGCTGTATATTGTCACCCTGCTTATTTAACTTATATGCAGAGTACATCATTCGAAATGCCAAGCTGAATAAAGCACAAGCTGGGATCAAGATTATCAGGAGAAATATCAGTTCAATAACCTGAGAAATGCAGATGACACCACCCTAATGACAGAAAGTGAAGAAGAACTAAAGAACCTTTTGATGAAAGTGAAAGAGGAGAGTGAAAAAGCTGTCTTAAAACTCAACATTCAAGAAACTAAGATCATGGCATCTGATCCCATCACTTCATGGCAAATAGATGAGGGAAAAAATGGAAACAGTGACAGACTTCATTTTGTTGGGCTCCAAAATCACTGCAGATGGTGACTGCAGCCATGAAATTAAAAGACACTTGCTCCTTGGAAGAAAAGCTATGACAAACCTAGACAGCATATTAAAAATCAGAGACATCACTTTGCCAACAAAGGTCTGTATGGTCCAAGCTATGGTATTTCCAGCAGTCATGTACAGATGTGAGAGTTGAGCCATAAAGAAGGCTGAGCACCAAATAGATGCTTTTGAACTGTGGGGTTGAAGATGACTCTTGAGAGTCTCTTGGACTGCAAGGAGATCCAATCAGTCCATCCTAAAGGTAATCAGTCTTGAATATACATTAGAAGAACTGATGCTGAAGCTGAAACTCCAAACCTTTGGCCACCTGATATGAGAAACTGACTCACTGGAAAAGACTCAGATGCTGGGAAAGATTGAGGCCAGGAGGAGGAGGGGATGGCAGAGGATGAGATGATTGGATGGCATCATGGACTCAATAGACATGAGTTTTAGCAAATTTTGGCAGATAGTGAAGGACAGGGAAGTCTGGTGTGCTGCAGTCCATGAGTTCACAGAGTCAGACATGACTGAGCAACTGAACAACAACAAATGATCCTCCAATCCTACTCCTGTAGGACAGTCCTGCTCCTATTCAAAAAGACAAATGCACCGTGAGACTTCCTTGGCAGTCCAGTGCTTAACACTCTGCACTTCCAATGCAAGGGGCCTGGGTTCAGTCCTTGGTGAGGGAACTAAGATTCCTCATGTCTCAGGTGCAACCAAAAAAAGAAAGGATACAGGCACCCCTGTGTTTAAATGACTATGCAATGGATTATCACCCAGACATAACAAAGAATGAAATAGTTACCTTTGCAGCAACATGGGTAGATGTAGAGCTTTTCCTATTAAAGGAAGCCAAAGACAAATATCATATGATATTGCTTATATTAGGGGTCACCAACATCAGTCCGCAGCCTGTTAGGAACCCCTCCACACAGCAGGAGGTGAGTGAAGGGCAAGCAGGCAAAACCTCATCTGCTGCTCACCAAACTCCCCCATCACTCATATCGCCGTTTGAACCATCCCTCCCACCCCTGCGCATGGAAAAACTGTCTTCTACGAAACTGGTCCCAGGTGCCAAAAGTGCTGGGGGCCACTGGCTTATATGTGGAATCTTAAAAAAAAAAAATGAAGTTTTTTACAAAGCGAAAAAGTGGCTCACAGATATAGAAACCAAATTTATGGTTACCAAAGGGGAAAGGGTAATGGGGGAAGGGATAAATTAGGAAGTTGGGATTGACATACACACACCACTATATGTAAAATAGATAACTAACAAAAACCTACTATAAAGCATAGGGTTCTATACTCAATATTTTGTAATAACTTATAGAGGAAAAGAATCTGAAAAGAGATATATACATAGAAATATATAATCACTCTGCTGTGTGCCTGAAACTAAGACAATATTATGAATCAATTGTTCTTCAATTAAAAAGTAAAATTTGAAAAATTATCTATGCCTGATTTATTTAGATAATTTTCAACTAGGAAAATTTCAGCTAAACTTTCTTAAAGTACATTAAATATCTAGAGTCAGAAAACACTTCTTTTTAGGACCTACTATGTTTTATACTTGTATCATTCTATCTAATCCTCACAACAGCATGAAGAAGATATTTTAATTGCAAATCTACAGTTGAGAAAACTGAGCCCTTAGAGGAATTACTAATTCACCAGTTTATATAGCAGTTAACCTTTAGCCCAAAGACGTGAATACTCTTCCTTTTTCTGTTACGTGCCTCTAATTTAATTGATAATTTGTAATTCTAGCTAATGTCACAAAGCAACCTCACGTACCAACTTACTAAAAAAAATTTCTCAGAACAAAATTAGAATAGAAAAGTGCCACTCAGATATACATGATGGACTGTTGACAAAGAAGAAATTCAGTTTTAACAGTTCAGCATATCATTAGGGAGACAAGCTGACTGAGTGAACCGAGCCTGGCATTTATCACTGAACCCAGATAAAGAGTCACTGAGTTATGGTATTCCACGACCTTCTTCCTGACAGCCACTGACAGTGTTTGCGATTACTTCAGCACTTTTCTCTGCTTTCATCCCAGGGGGGCGGCAGATGGGGGGCAAGGGGGAGTGGATGCACCAATGGAAGCATCTTAGATGCAGGATCCTCCTTTCTTAAATTCCATGGTCTCTGGGTGTACCTGCACGTGATGGTCTGTTTCATCAGCACATGATCATGAAAAAAGGTGAGAATTAATGATCCACTTTTTAAATATATGATCAAAAGATAGCAAGTAATACGTTCTTCTCATTCATTACCTTATAAGATTTGAAGGCAAGTAATAAAAATTAGACAGTTTGTAGAAGATAATACCTATCCCCTAAACTGGATCTCTACCTCTGGATCGGAACTAACTTAAAAATGCAATATCGCAGGCAACATAAAGCACTGACAGTATGAGAGAGGATTTGCTCTCTGTGCTGCTTAGTAGATTCCAAAGTATCCACTGACAACCGACAGCTCCCTGTGAACAGATTTGATCCAGCCCCTGGACATTACTATATGTGTGCAAAGACTGGACTCACAGCCTGCATCCACTCATTCTGTTATCCTCACAAAACCATCACTAGGCAATCATACCACTCGAGAATTGCCTTGCTGAGACAACTGCTTCAGAGAAATATTTTGCTTAGCAGAGGCGACTTTGCTATTAAGATAATCCTGCTGCTACTGCTGCTTAGCCCTTCAGTCGTGTCCGACTCCGTCCGATCCTGTGGACTGCAGCCTGCCTGTCTCCTCCATCCATGGGACTCTAGGCAACAGTAGTAGAATGGGTTGCCTGGATCTTCCCGACCCAGGGATCGGACCCAGGGATCGGACCCAGGGTCTCCGGCGTTGCAGGCAGATTCTTTACCATTGAGTCACCAGGGAAACCCTAAGAAAATTCTACCCACAGAATATGTCAACATAATTTTCTCTGAATATCCTGATGTAAAGACGACTTTTGTGTCTGTGTGCCTGTGTACTGAGTCACTTCAGTCATGTCTGATTCTTTGCAACCCCAAGATCTGTAATCCACCAGATTCCTCTGTCCATGGGATTCTCCAGGCAAGAATACTGGAGTGGGTTGCCGTGCCCTCCTCCAGGGGATCTTCCTGACCCAGAGATGGAACCCGAGTCTCTTGTCTCCTGCATTGACAGGCGGGTTCTTTACCACTGGTGCCACCTGGGAAGCCCAACTTTTGTCTTTAATGAGAATAAAAAGAGCTGACTACAAAATTCTATTCATAAATGGGAAAAAGGTCTTTGTTGCCCAACATCTCATTTTATTAAAATCTATTCATTAGCACTTCTATAAAGTGACCACTGGTGTTCTCACTAATACGCCTAAGGTTCTGTATTTCTGAAACATTTAAGACTCGTCAAGGCAATGGCACTCCACTCCAGTACTCTTGTCTGGAAAATCCCATGGATAGAGGAGCCTGGTAGGCTGCAGTCCATGGGGTCACTAAGAGCTGGACACAACTGAGCAACTTCACTTCCACTTTTCACTTTCCTGCATTGGAGAAGGAAATGGCAACCCACTCCAGTGTTCTTGCCTGGAGAATCCCAGGGACGGGGAGCCTGGTGGGCTGCTGTTTAAGGGGTCTCACAGAGTCGGACACGACTGAAGCGACTTAGCAGCAGCAGCAGTGTTGATTCTATGTGCATTATTTTGGCTGGGTTTTTGTTGTTGCTGTTGTTAAAACTTAATGTAACCAACAGAAAAAAATTTGTTTTGGAGAAATGGTAGCTGTGGGGGATGTTTTCAGGGAGAGGAGTGCTAAAGGTGGTGAAGGGAAGAAAAGAAATAGCTGTTTTTCTTTAAAATTTTTCAATCCTGTTGGTTATTAATCAAATTGCATACATTATTTTTACTCTATTTTTTTAGCAATTATAAATGTAATACTATGCCCCAAAACTTTACAGTGTAAAATATCTTATTTGATATTTTCAGTAGACTTGTGGGTGGACACACACATCATTTCTTCCTTTTTCAATAGCTAAATATTCGATATGGGAAAGTCATTTAAATTCCAATGACGTGAGACTACTTTACTTGTCATACTGATATATAAGGCACATAAAGCACAAGACTTTATATATCAAACTAGGTGATGCAGAAAAATTTGTACATACGCAATAGATCTTTAACTGTAATATCGATAATAAGCATTTATTTTAATACCTATTCACAGTTTAAAAAAAAAAAAACAGGCATTAAGCATGGCTGTTTCGTCTCATTATATAGAAAGCCGTTGAAAATAATATAAGATTGCTCGTGGTTTTATTGACCTCGTGGCAAACTTTGATCTCGTACAAGAAACTGCTACTGTCATTGATGGTCATGACATTTATTATACCTTGTATTTAAAACGCAATTACTACATTTTATGATACACAGAATAATTAATATTATGTTATTTTAATAATCATTATTACATACACTTTGTGGCTTCTGTAATTATTTAACATTATGATCATTAATTTATAATAATTTTATTAGCAATTTGAAATTTAGAAACTAGATAAAAATTGATGGCTAAATTACTGATGTATACTTAAACTTCTAGAGTCAAATTTTCCTTCTTTCTAATTTCTAGCCATTATTTATATCACTAAGTTTGAACATTTTCATATGTTCATCTAATTGTGTGATTTCTGCTTTGTTTTTAATTTTGAAGTGCCTAACAAGAATCTCATTTCTCATTCTGTGGGAAATTCTAATCTTACATGTAAACATAGAAATTTTTCAGAGTATCTATCCCCATTAGATTTTCACACAGATGATTGTATTCAAATTGAAAAAATAACCTAAATATTTTTCTCACAAGTTCATTGGATTGTTTGCAATGCAATCGAATGTTGTAATGTTCTCTTTTTCCCAAAAGAATCCATCTCACCTTTATATAATTATTTTAACTAGCATAAAGAAAAAGAGAAAAATAAAAATGATTTGAAAAAATTAAATATAAAGTGAAAAATTAAAAATAAAAATAAGAACAAGAGAAGAAAAATAATAAAGACTGCTGCTGCTGCTGAGTCACTTCAGTCGTGTCCGACTCTGTGCAACCCCAGAGACGCCAGCCCACTAGGCTCCCCCATCCCCGGGAATCTCCAGGCAAGAACACTGAAGTGGGTTGCCATTGCCTTCTCCAAGGCATGAAAGTGAAAAGTGAAAGTGAAGTCGCTCAGTCATGTCTGACTCTTCGCGACCTCATGGACTGTAGCCTATCAGGCTCCTCCACCCATGGGATTTTCCAGGTAAGAGTACTGGAGTGGGTTGCCATTGCCTTCTCCCAATAAAGACAATAATTTTATCCTCAGTTCTTGTGCATTAATTTTAATACCTGCCTGCTCCTCTTTCCATGGGATTCTCCAGGCAATATACAAGAGTGAGTTGTCATGCCCTCCTCCAGGGGATCATCCCAACCCAGGGATTGATCACATGTCTCCTAGGGCTCTTGCATTACAGGTGGATTCTTTACGACTGAGCCACTGGGGAAGTCCTGTACACAACGTTATATAATTTCAAAACTGAGATAAAAATTGATAAAATAAATAAAATGTTAAACACACTTTCCATGTCTTTTTAAAATGCTGAAATACTACAACATTATACTACTAAGAAAATAGTACTCACAATTCCATGTTTTCGTTTTTTATTTCCATGGTTTTATCCAAATTGACAGAAAAACATACAAAGCGAAATAGCTACTGTATGAACACTGACAAGATTCTACTTGTAAGTGATTTTCCTTTGGTTCTAAAATGATCTCAGTTGGAGAACTAGATCACATATTTCCTTTAAACTATTTGATCTTCTAATGTGCTGTGCCTAGTCGCTCAGTCCTGTCCAGCTTTTTGCGACCCCATGGGCTGTAGCCCTAATAAGCCTTCATGTTATTTTGGGAGTATATACAAATTTTTAATAAAGTTACAGTTATTCACCTAATAATGACTTACAGGGATGCATGTGTGGGACTGCTTGTCTGGGATTAAAATAGGTCTTTCTGTGAAACTAATTTACATAACTTTTGGTTCATTTATCACTATGTTCAAACTAAATTTAAATCTCAGATGCATATTGATTTTCTAATAATCACAACCAAAATGGTATTACAGGAATTAATCATTTCCTTTATTTATCTATATATGCCCTAAATAACCTACAAATTATTTATATCTTTTTTTTTTTTTTGAGTAAACTGAAAAGCAAGTTTTGTTTCATTGTAAAGTAGTCGACATACAATATTATGTTAGCTTCAGGAGTGCTGTGCTTAGCTGCTCAGCTGTGTCTGACTCTTTGCGACCCCATAGACTGTAGCCCACCAAGCTCCCCAACCATGGGGATTCTCCAGGCAAGCATACTGGAGTGGGTTGCCATGCCCTCCTCCAGGGGATCTTTCCAACCAGGGACCAAACCCAGGTCTCCCTCATTGCAGGCAGATTCTTTACCTTCTGAGCCACTAGGGAAGCCCAAGAATACTGGAATTGGTAGCCTATCCCTTCTCCAGAGGATCTTCCCAACCCAGGAATTGAACTGGGGTCTCCTGCATTGTAGGCGGATTTCAGGTATACTACATAATGATTTGACATTTGCATACACTTTTTTTATTAGACCACTTTACTGAGGTATGATTGATATAAAAATAGGTATAAATACATAATGTACCCAAATGGATTAAAAGAAATTTCTAAGAAAGGAAATGTACAAAAGAAGGAAAAGAGAGCCCAAAGGCACAATCTAGAGCAAGTCAACTTGTAGCAAATTTAGGAATCAAAAAAAGAAAACAATGAGTCAAAGAATAGGATCCACACAGGAAGGAAGAGACCTGGAGAGAGCAATTTTATGATAGCCAGAAGATTTCATAGAGGAGATAGGCATCAAGCTCAAAACTACTAAGACGTCAAACAGGGGTGAAGGAAGGATACTTGATTTAACATTATGCTAGTTATTGGAGAGGGTCTTCCCTGGTGGCTCAGTGGTCTCTTGCTAAGCAAAACACACAGGTTTGATCCCTGGGTCAGGAAGATATCCTGAAGAAAGAAATGGCAATCCATTACAGTATTCTTGCCTGGGAAATCCCATGGACAGAGGAGCCTGGCAGGCTATAGTGTAGGGTCACAAGAGTCAAACACGACTTAGCAACTAAAGAACAAACAACAGCTATTGGAGAACAAGAAAAAAGCAATTAGAGGACAGAGGGGCGTGCAAGACTTGTCAGAGCGGGAGGTGTGGAAGTGGAGACAACTCGTCATGAAAGCATATGGAACAATAATTGGTAGGAAAGTGTCACCGAGGGAAGATACTATTTTAAATGGAGGAAAGTGGAGCATGATTTGTACACATTATTTTTTTTTAAGCATGAATCTTAGAAACAAAACATTAAAACCAGTGCTAAGTCAAAACATAGTCATTTTTTATCTATTGACTTATTAGTCTAAATTTTTTCCAAATTTCCTCATTTTTATTTTAATGACAAGAAAGAATTTTCATTCTTTTATTCCCTTGCTTCCATTAGTTTGTTTTTAATGACACATGTATTACACAGGCATGTTATTTTTTTAAGTGTCTCAATAAATCCAAACTTAGAAATAAATACAAGAAAAATTTAGAGTATCTCTTTATGTGTTTATCCCATCAACTTGCCAGATGTTCTTGATGATGTCAGTTTATTCCAAACTTTTTTGATACATGTACAAATGCAGGAACTTGAATTATGTCTGACTGTTACATTAAAGGTACCTCTTTATGGACAGGAAGATAAAAGAAAATGAATTAATATTAACTAAATATTTGCTCTGTGTTACTACCAATATAGGACTTTCCTGGTGGCTCAGACAGTAAAGCATCTGCCTGCAATGCGGGAGACCTGGGTTCGATTCCTGGGTTGGGAAGATCCCCTGGAGAAGGAAATGGCAATCCACTCCAGCACTCTTGCCTGGAAAATCCCATGGATGGAAGAGCCTGATAGGCTACAGTCCATGGGGTCGCAAAAAGTCAGACATGACTGAGAGACTTCACTTCACTTCACTACCAAGATAGTTCATCATTCTATAATGTCATTTCTACTTGAAATATTTTTTTGGGAAAATATATATTAAAATAATTATGTATTATGGGATAGAATACAAAACACACATTTTAAATGGATGAAGTAATGAGAGTTTAGAAAAGTTTCCTGAGTATGGACATTTTGGTAATAAGACTTATTCAGCTTATCACCCAGACCCATTTATCACCTGTGCTGTTTACCCGTTGTTGTTGTATTGTTGTTTAGTTGCTCAGTGGTGTCTGGCTCTTGTGATCCCATGAGCTGTAGCCCGCCAGGCTTCTCTGTCCATGGGATTTCTCCAGCAAGAGCATTCAAGTGGGTTGCCATTTTCTCCTCCTGAGCATCTTCCCAACTCAGAGATCAAACCTGCACCTCCTTCACTGGTAGGAAGACTCTTTACCCCTGAGCCACCAGTCTCATCATTAATAAAAAAGCCATGTTTCTGCTAAATAAAATACATATTTTTAACGTCTAATCCACACAGTAATAATGAGGTAAATAGATATTGTCATCCATATAAAACGATGGAGTTTTCAGGCTTTCCTGGTGGTTCAGTGGTTAAGAATCTGCCTGCCAATGCAGGGGACACCAACTGAATCCCATGTCTAGGAAGATTCCACATGCTGCAGGGCAACTGAGCCCGTGCGCTACAACTCCTGAAGCCTGAGCACTCTAAGGCCTGTGCTCGGCAACGAGAAGAGCCCCCGCAGGGAGGAGCCTGAGTGCGGCAACTCGAGAGCAGCCACGGCTCTAGTTTTCTCTAAATGCAACTAGAGAAAGCCAACATGCAGCAACAGACCCAGCACAGCTGAAAAAAAAAAAAATACTTTTTTTATATTAAAAAAAAATGGTGTTTTTATCAGAAATGCACACCTGCCAAGAAAGTACAGCATTAATATAATGTAACTCACCTAGAGTCAGACATCCTGGAATGTGAAGTCAAGTGGGCCTTAGGAAGCATGACTACAAACAAAGCTAGTGGAGGTGATGGAATTCCAGTTGAGCTATTTCAAATCCTAAAAGATGATGCTGTGAAAATGCTACAGTCAATATGTCAGCAAATCTGGAAAACTCAGCAGTGGCCACAAGACTGGAAAAGGTCAGTTTTCATGCAATCCCAAAGAAAGGCAATGCCAAAGAATGTTCAAATGACTGCACAACTGCATTCATCTCACACACTAGCTAAGTAATGTTCAAAATTCTCTAAGCCAGGCTTCAACAGTATGTGAACCATGAACTTCTGGATGATCAAGTTGGATTTAGAAAAGGCAGAGGAACCAGAGATCAAATCACCAACACCTGCTGGATCATCGAAAAAGCAAGAGAGCTCCAGAAAAACATCTACTTCTGCCTTACTGATTACTCCAAAGCCTTTGACTGTGTGGATAACAACAAACTGTGGAAAATTCTGAAAGAGATGGGAATACCAGACCACCTGGCCTGCCTCCTGAGAAATCTGTATGCAGATGAAGAAGTAACAGTTAGAACTGGACATGGAACAACAGACTGGCTCCAAATCAGGAAAGGAGTAAGTCAAGGCTGTATATTATCACCCTGCTTATTTAACTTATATGCAGAGTACATCATGTGAAATACCAGGCTGGAGGAAGCACAAGCTGGAATCAAGACTGCTGGGAGAAATAACAATAACCTCAGATATGCAGATGACACCACCCTTATGGCAGAAAGTAAAGAACTAAAGAGCCTCTTGATGAAAGTAAAAGAGGAGAGTGAAAAAGTTGACTTAAAATTCAACATTCAGAAAACTGAATAAGATCATGGCATCTGATCCCATCACTTCATGGCAAATAGATGGGGAAACAGTTGCAGACTTTACTTTCGGAGCTCCAAAATCACTGCAGATGGTGGCTGCAGCCATGAAATTAAAAGACACTTGCTCCTTGGAAGAAGAGCTATGACCAACTCAGACAGCATACTAAAAAGCAGAGGCATTACTTTGCTGACAAAGATCCATCTAGTCAAGCTACGATTTTTCCAGTAGTCATGTATGGATGTGAGAGCTGGACTATAAAGAAAGCTGAGCACCAAAGAACTGATGCTTTTGAACTGTGGTGTTGGCGAAGACCCTCAAGAGTCCCGTGGATGGCAAGGAGATCCAACCAGTCCATCCTAAAGGAGATCAGTCCTGAATATTCATTGGAAGGACTGATGCTGAGGCTGAAACTCCAATCCTTTGGCCACCTGGTGCAAAGAACTGACTCACTGGAAAAGACCCTGATGGTGGGAAAGATTGATGGCAGGAAGAGAAGGGGACGACAAAGGATGAGATGGTTGGATGGCGTAACTGACTCAATGGACATGAGTTTGAGTAAGCTCCAGGAGTTGTTGGTGGACAGGGAACCTTGGCTTTTTGCAGTCTACGAGGTCACAAATCACTGAACTGAACTGCAAATATTCATTGAGTATCTTTGTACCAGCCTCTGTTCTAGGTGAAGGAGATAGAATAATGAACAAGACAAGAAAAGTCACTCTTGTAATAGAGCGTCTGACATTCATGTGAGGGAAGATAATAAAACTAAATAAACCAAAAAGAAAGCATTAAGGGTAATATGTACAATGGAGAGAGTTTAAGTAAGCTGAGGTGACACAGCATGAATTTGGAATTAGCTGGCTGTGAGAGGCCTCTGAGATGAGGCAGGAGGGTGAGCTTTCTAGGGGATGGGAGAACTGTCAAAATGTCTTCAGGTGAAGTGAGCTTGGAACGTCAGGATGAGAAGTGAAACATGAGGAACCAAGGGCTGAAGAGGCTGGACACATAGGACTCATAAACAGTGGTGAGAAGCATGGAGTTTAAAAATGTCGGGAAATCACAGAAGGGTTTTAAACAGAAGTATAATATTATGGGACTCACAATTTCGATTATTCTCTTCTGTGGAAAATGAATCACAGGACATCAAGACAAATAAGGGAATGGATTAGGAGGCTATTGTATAGATGGTAATTAATAATGGTGACTGAATTGGAGTATCCAAAATAGGGTCCTCTGATTCTCCAAAGCTCAAGTTGAGGGTCAGGCACAGGAGAAAAGAGGATGAAAAAAGATCTGTTAGTGAAAGGAGAGAAGGCACTGGCCCCCATTCCAGTGCTCTTGCCTGGAGAATCCCATGGGCGGAGGAGCCTGGTGGGCTGCAGTCCATGGGGTCGCTAAGAGTCAGACACGACCGAGCGACTTCACTTTCACTTTTCTCTTTCATGCACGGGAGAAGGAAATGGCAACCCACCCCAGTGTTCTTGCCTGGAGAATCCCAGGGATGGGGGAGCCTCGTGGGCTGCCGTCTGTGGGGTCACACAGAGTCAGACACGACTGAAGCCACTTAGAAGCAGCAGCAGCAGTGAAAGGAGAAAAATGGGAGAGATTGGAAGTCAAGTCATGATTACTTTCGTTATGACTGTTATAAATTCATTGGAAACATTCATCGCGTGGAGCCAGGAAATGTTCTGAGTATTATCTCATACATCCCTTATGCCATCCCCACGAGGAGGCGCTGTCATTACCCCCTTACACAATAAGGAGGCAAAGTGGTCAAGTAAATTCTTGAAACTCCCACTACTAGTACAGGGTAGAGATAATTCAAATGCAGGCCGTCTGACATCAGACACACACTTTAAAACTCTCCCTTAACCTACCTAGACAGCAGATTAAAAAGCAGAGACATTATTTTGTCAACAAAGGTCCGTCTAGTCAAGGCTATGGTTTTTCCAGTAGTCATGTATGGATGTGAGAGTTGCATTATAAAGAAAGCTGAGCACTGAAGAATTGATGCTTTTGAAGTGTGGTGTTGGAGAAAACTCTTGAGAGTCCCTTGGGCTGCAAGGAGATCCAACCAGTCCATCCTAAAGGAGATCAATCCTGAGTGTTCATTGGAAGGACTGATGTTGAAGCTGAAACTCCAATATTTTGGCCACCTGATGCGAAGAGCTGACTCATTTGAAAAGACTCTGATGCTGGGAAAGACTGAGGGCAGGAGGAGAAGGGGACGGCAGACGATGAGATGGCTGGACGGCATCACCGACTCAATAGGCATGAGTTTGGGTAAGCTCTGGGAGCTGGTGATGGACAGGGAGGCCTGGTGTGCTGTGGTCCATGGGGTTGCAAAGAGTCAGACACAACTGAGTGACTGAACTGAACTGAAGTATCCCCAAATGGTGTCAGAGGTGGCTATGGGGCAAAGTAACAGTTTTATCTAAGGTTCAGAAGATGAAGATCAGAAGGAAGGATGTTCTTAGGCACAGGGTAGGGCAGAGCACGTATTTCCCGAAAACTCTGGAGACAGTGGCTATGCATATATGTAAAGAGATTTCTTTGACTAAGGACACACGCTGTGGTGGCAAATGAATCTATGAGAACTGAAATATATCAAGGAAGGAAGACTTCCTCTTCTATTCCGGACCCAGGAAGCCTCCTCCAAGCAGCACCTCTTAGGTCAGACGCTTTCCTTCATTCTAGATCATCACTTTTAAATACTGACAAGTGCCCTGCCTACTGCACATCAGTGGACAGACCAGGAGATTAAGACTGATGTGACCAGGCTTCTTCATTTTAACAACGAAACGTCATAGTTGAAACCATTCAGCATGATTATTCAGATCTAAAGATTCTCCAGTTTTCCTCTATTTATGGGGAATGTGTGTGTTAATCACCCAGTCTTGTCTGCCTCTTGGAGGACTGTAGGCCTCCAGGCTCTTCTGTCTGTGGGGTTTCCCAGGCGAAAATACTGGAGTTAATTGCCATTCCCTTCTCCAGGGGATCTTCCTGACCCAGGGACCAAACCCAGGTCTTGCACACTATGGGCAGATTCTTTATCAACTGAGCCACCTGGGAAGCCTCATTTATAAGGAATAGCCATAGCTAAACATTGTCTCTATTGGTAAGTTTAAAACATAATTTGTAGCCAACCCAGTTTAGCTACTTCCCTCACAACAGGTACCACCTCTTCAAAGGATGTACAATCGTGCCATGATTTGAAGTAGTTCTGATAGTTTACTATCTATTAAGTCACTTTACAGGGCTTCCCTGGTAGCTCAGACAATAATCTGCTTGCAATGCAAGAGACCTGGGTTCGACCCCTGGGTTGGGAAGATCCTCTGGAGAAGGGAAAGGCTACCTATTCCAATATTCTTGTCTGGAGAATTCCATGACCAGAGAAGCCTGGCAGGCTATAGTCCATGGGGTCACAAAGAGTCAGACATGACTGAGTGACTAATACTTCTACTTTCTTTCATTTTCACAAGTCATTTTACAAAGAGAAGCTCCCCAAAATACACTGAGCAAAGACAGCATTATTGGAACAGAAAATTAGTTTTCTGTTTTTCAGTAAGATAGTACATAATTGAATTTATAACTGTCAGCATTCATCTTAATATCTGGCATTTTATTTTCATTGTATCATATATACCTAACCCCCAAAAGATCATTAAAAACTAATACAAATGGAGGGATTCTTTCATGACAGGAATCTACCATATTGTGGGATGAATTATGTTCCCTCCAAAAAGGTGTATCCTAACCCCTGTGACCCTGTTTGGAAATATGATGTTTGCAGATGTATATAATATGTATTGTAAGGTGTATATAAGGACTATCCCTGGCATCCAGTGGTTAAGAATAAGCCTGCCAATGCAGGGGCATGGAGTCAATCCCTGGTCCTGGAAGGTTCCACAGGCCATGGAGCAGCTAAGCCCAGGAGCCTCAACTACTGAGCCCATGCTCCGGCCCTCCTGCCTTGACTATTGTCATAGGACAGTGAACCCTATCACCGGGCTTCCCAGGTGACTCAGTGGCAAAAAGTTTGCCTGACAACACAGGAGATGAGGGAGACGCAGGTTCGATCCCTGGGTCGGGAAGATCCCCTGGAGAAGGAAATGCAACCCACTCCAGTGTTCTCACCTGGGAAATCCCAGGAGCCTGGCAGGCTACAGTCCATAGCATCACAAAGAGTCGGACACGACTGAGGGTCTGAGCGTGCACACACTCCATCACTTAGAGTCCTGTCTACAAGACAGTGTTCAGAAAAATGAACAGTCCAGATATAGAGAAGAGATTGTTTTCAGTGGGAAGTGGAGGAGGAGTTTCAAAAACATACTCATAAAAGGGCCCTGAGGAAAGTGTGTGAAACTGGACATTGCATAGGGAAAGGAGTATTGAAANTGAGCCACCTGGGAAGCCTCATTTATAAGGAATAGCCATAGCTAAACATTGTCTCTATTGGTAAGTTTAAAACATAATTTGTAGCCAACCCAGTTTAGCTACTTCCCTCACAACAGGTACCACCTCTTCAAAGGATGTACAATCGTGCCATGATTTGAAGTAGTTCTGATAGTTTACTATCTATTAAGTCACTTTACAGGGCTTCCCTGGTAGCTCAGACAATAATCTGCTTGCAATGCAAGAGACCTGGGTTCGACCCCTGGGTTGGGAAGATCCTCTGGAGAAGGGAAAGGCTACCTATTCCAATATTCTTGTCTGGAGAATTCCATGACCAGAGAAGCCTGGCAGGCTATAGTCCATGGGGTCACAAAGAGTCAGACATGACTGAGTGACTAATACTTCTACTTTCTTTCATTTTCACAAGTCATTTTACAAAGAGAAGCTCCCCAAAATACACTGAGCAAAGACAGCATTATTGGAACAGAAAATTAGTTTTCTGTTTTTCAGTAAGATAGTACATAATTGAATTTATAACTGTCAGCATTCATCTTAATATCTGGCATTTTATTTTCATTGTATCATATATACCTAACCCCCAAAAGATCATTAAAAACTAATACAAATGGAGGGATTCTTTCATGACAGGAATCTACCATATTGTGGGATGAATTATGTTCCCTCCAAAAAGGTGTATCCTAACCCCTGTGACCCTGTTTGGAAATATGATGTTTGCAGATGTATATAATATGTATTGTAAGGTGTATATAAGGACTATCCCTGGCATCCAGTGGTTAAGAATAAGCCTGCCAATGCAGGGGCATGGAGTCAATCCCTGGTCCTGGAAGGTTCCACAGGCCATGGAGCAGCTAAGCCCAGGAGCCTCAACTACTGAGCCCATGCTCCGGCCCTCCTGCCTTGACTATTGTCATAGGACAGTGAACCCTATCACCGGGCTTCCCAGGTGACTCAGTGGCAAAAAGTTTGCCTGACAACACAGGAGATGAGGGAGACGCAGGTTCGATCCCTGGGTCGGGAAGATCCCCTGGAGAAGGAAATGCAACCCACTCCAGTGTTCTCACCTGGGAAATCCCAGGAGCCTGGCAGGCTACAGTCCATAGCATCACAAAGAGTCGGACACGACTGAGGGTCTGAGCGTGCACACACTCCATCACTTAGAGTCCTGTCTACAAGACAGTGTTCAGAAAAATGAACAGTCCAGATATAGAGAAGAGATTGTTTTCAGTGGGAAGTGGAGGAGGAGTTTCAAAAACATACTCATAAAAGGGCCCTGAGGAAAGTGTGTGAAACTGGACATTGCATAGGGAAAGGAGTATTGAAAATTCAGGCCACCAGCAAAAGAAGTTAATTTATTGCCATGGCAGAGACTCTTGGGCAACTTCCTGCTTTGCCCAAGCAATTTGGGTCCTTTGAAGCATATCCATGAAGAGGAAGTGGTTGGAGAATAAGGAGAGGTGTTCTCTGTGAGGACCACCCTCCTTCTGCACGGCTCAAGCCCGCAGCCCTCAGAGGAAATATAATCAAGGGCCAGCATCAGCGATTTCATGGATCTGGCACTGAATATTCATCTTATAGTGGCTGTGCTGATTTCTGCAAGGGTTTTCCCAAACGGGACACAAACTGCATCACACAGGAAAACATCAGAAGGAGAAAAGACAGGAGGTTCATCTTTCTCTGATACTCGCGAAAGTGTTTACACACCATCTTCAATGTGTATCCAGGAGTGTGAAGAGTGTGACAAACTTTGCAGGTAGCAGCACTCAACTTTTATTTTTTTTCTACCACAAAACACACATACTACTTTATCATCGTCATGATTTCCAGTTTAACAGCCATTAGTTCACCCTTTACTTCCTCACTTAGGATGACATTTAAAGGAAAGAATGTAAGAGTTACATTACTATCAATCTACTCTAAGAAATAAGTTACATGAAAACTTTTAGGGATTTTGCAGTTTTTTCTACAAATTGCTGATGAAATAGCTCACTATTAACTTTGACGCAACAGTCTGCTATGATGCCAAGCAGTTATTAACTAGTCCGAGGGTGCTATTTGGCTGGTTAAATAACCTCTTGGTTGAAATCTTTAAACATACAAGAACATATTTTTTTAATCCATAAATGCACATGAAGACATTCATTTATAATGAAAAATGGGTTCATTGATAACGACTAAAACTGCATATGAAATGAATTATTTACCATCAAAGCAAGTGCTTAGTTAATATAATCTTCAGTTCAGTTCAGTTCAGTCGTTCAGTCATGTCCAACTTTTTGCAACCCCATGAATAGCAGCATGCCAGGCCTCCCTGTCCATCACCAAATCCAGGAGTTCACTCAGACTCACGTCCATCAAGTCAGTGATGCCATCCAGCCATCTCATCCTCTGTCATNATCACAGCCCGCCAGGCCCCCTGTCCATCACCAACTCCCGGAGTTCATTCAGACTCATGCCCATCGAGTCAGTGATGCCATCCAGCCATCTCATCCTTGGTCATCCCCTTCTCCTCCTGCCCCCAATCCCTCCCAGCATCAAAGTCTTTTTCAATGAGTCAACTCTTCGTCTGAGGTGGCCAAAGTACTGGTAATCTTAAATATATGCAATACCTTACAAATACAAATACTTACATAGAAAAAGCATAACATGAAGCAAGGCTTAGAAAATGAGCAGCTACTCCCTAGGGAGACCAGGAGGGGAAACCGTGGCTCATAAATATATCAGTATGCACAGAGATATGCTATCATTCAGAGGACTCTGTAGTTCTCAATGATTTGATCATGAGGGCTTTTTTATTGTGGGTGGAGCCTCGAACTTAGAGAATCAGAAAGATAGTGGAGAGTCTTGGAGTCCATGCTAAGGAATTGTACTTTCCTCCTGTGGAGAATGGAGATGAGTGGGGAGACTTAGAGAAGGGACATGAGTTAGGAAACCACTGAATGTATTAGATGGAAGATGTTCCAACAAAGACTGCAGCACTGGAGATGAATGAATTATCAAAGTGTTAAGTTGTAATTGACAGGAATGGGTCACCATTAGAGGGTAGGAAAAGGAAGGAGGAAAGGGAAATTGAGGATAATTCCAGGATACTAGATTGGATAACTGAAAAAAATGGTGGTGCCTTTCAAAAGGAATCATTATTTAATCAGAAGCTATTTATTGAGAACTTAACACGTGTGTGTTAGTTGTTTGTACTTAGTGGCTCAGTCGTGTCCAACTTTTTGTGACCCCATGGACTGTGGCTCACCAGGTTCCTCTGTCCATGGGGATTCTCCAGGCAAGAATACTGGAATGGATTGCCATGCCCTCCTCCAGAGAATCTTCCCAACTCAGGGATCGAACCCAGGTGTCCCACATTCCAGGCATATTCTTTAACATCTGTGCCATCAAGGAAGCCCTACTTAATATGTACTTGTATATACTAATGAGTGCAGCCCACACACGGGGTAAAACATAAGAGGAGTAGGAGTACATAGTAACTCAAATACAGTCTAGATTCAGAAGAACTGAGTTCAGATCTAAGGTTAATATGTAATAATTGACTAGCAGTTTACTTTTCTAAGTCTCACTTTGCGTAACTGTAAAATGGACTATGGCAGTCATGGACCTACCTGCTGCAAAGAATGCAGTTTATTGACAGACTTCAGTTCAGTTCAGTTCAGTTGTTCAGTCGTGTCCGACTCTTTGTGACCCCATGAATCAAAGCACGCCAGGCCTCCCTGTCCATCACCAACTCCCAGAGTTCACTCAGACTCACACCCATCAAGTCAGTGATGCCATCCAGCCATCTCATCCTCTGTCGTCCCCTTCTCCTCCTGACCCCAATCCCTCCCAGCATCAGAGTCTTTTCCAATGAGTCAACTCTTCACATGTGGTGGCCAAAGTACTGGAGTTTCAGCTTTCGCATCATTTCTTCCAAAGAAATCCAGGGCTGATCTCCTTCAGAAAGGACTGGTTGGATCTCCTTGCAGTCCAAGGGACTCTCAAGAGTCTTCTCCAACACCACAGTTCAAAAGCATCAATTCTTCGATGCTCAGCCTTCTTCACAGTCCAACTCTCACATCCACACATGACCACTGGAAAAACCATAGCCTTGACTAGAAATCGGCAAAATAATGTCTCTGCTTTTGAATATGCTATCTAGGTTGGTCATAACTTTTTGCTGCGGGCATATCAGGAGCCACTTCAAAATTTGAGTAAGTGCATGTGGTCCCAGGGCAGCTCCCCACAAGACTGTGTGATTCCAGTGTATATGTATAGACATAGAGCTCCAAGGAATGGAATTAAGAGTCCCAGAATAAATTCTTACATTTACAGCCCATTGATTTTTGACAAGCATGCCAGAGTAATTCAATGAAGGAAAGAATAATGCCTTCAACAAACAATACTAAAATAACTGGATAGCCACATGGAAAAGGATAAACCTGAACCCCTAGATCCCACCACATATAAAAAATTAACTGAAAATAGATCAGAGAACTAAGTGTAATAACTAAAATGATAATTTTAGGAAAATAGGCATGTGGTATATAACCTTGGGATACGGAATGGTTTCTTAAAAACAAACAAACAAACAAAAAAAAACACCGAAACACAAGTAACAAAAGAAAAATATACATTAATTGTATTCATCGAGTTTTAAAACTTACTGCTTGTAAAGAATACCATGCAAAAATAAAAGACTTCACACAGAATGAGAAAAAAAGGATTTGCAAACCATGTATCTGACAAGGAATTTCTATCCAGAATATATAAAACCTCAAAACTCAACAATAGAAAGACAACGCAGTTTCAAAATGAGCAAAAGACTTGAACAGACATTTCTCAAAAAAAAAAAAAAAAAACAACCATGCCAATGGCCAATAAGCACAAGATGTTCCACATTAGTCACTAGGGAAATAGAAATCAAAACCGTGTCTACTAGGATAGTTATCTATCTTTAAAAGCCAGATGATAAGCAGTACTGGTGAAGACGTGGATGTTCTTTATTGATAAGAATGTAAAATACCACTTTGGAAAACAGTTTAACACTGCTTCAAAATATTAAATAATTACCGTATAATCCAGCAATTTCACCCCTAGGTACATACCCAAGAGAAACGCAAACACGTTCATGTAAAAACTTGTACAAGTGTTCATATCGGCATTATTCATAGTAGAGTCAAAGTGGAAAAACCTAAATGTCCATTAATTGATGAATGAATAAACAAAATTGGTATGTCCATACCGTATTATTTAGCAATAAGAAATGAAGCGCCAACACGTGCTACAACAAGGATAAATCTTGAAAACACCATGATAATTGAAAGAAATCAATTATGTTGTCATGAAAGACCACATATTGTAGGATTCCATTGAAATAAAATTTCCAGAATAGGGAAATCCATAGGGACAGAAAGATTTGGGATTTCCAGGGTCTGGAAGAGAGGGTAATGAGAAGCCAGTGGAATGCTGAAAATACTCTAAAATTAGATTGTGGTAATAGTTGCACAGTTCTGTCAATATACCTAACCCTACTTAACTGTACACGTTTTTAAGTGTATGATTTGCTTTGTATGATTTTTTTTGTTTTATTTTGATGTTTATTTATTTGTTTACTTAGCTGCACCAGGTCTTAGTTGCAGCATGCAGAATCTTCTGTTTTTGCTGCATGATGTTTTAATACACATATACACTGTGAAATGATTACCACAATCAAGTTAATTAATATAGCCATCATTTCACATAATCTTTTTTTATGAGAAAAATTAAGATATACTCTTAGCATGAACTTATAGCTACAGGGGAGAAGGGTCAAGGAGAAGGGCAGAGAGTTGAGATGGACATGTACACACTGCTGTACTTAAAACAGGTAACCACCAAGGACCTACTGTGTAGCACAGGGAACTCTGCTCAATATTATGTAACAACCTAACTGGGAAAAGAATTTGAAAAAGAGGAGATACATGTATATCTATAACTGAAACACTTTGTTGTACAATCAAAACTAACACAATATTGTTAATCAGCTATACTCCAATATAAAACAAAAAGTTAAAAACTGTCTACTCTCAGCAAATTCCAAGTATACAAACTAGCATCATTAAGTATAGTCATTAGGCTATACATACACTCTCCAGAATTTATTCATCTTACATAGGTGAAACTCTGTATTCCTTGACCCATTTTTCTCCATTTCCCATCCTCTGGCCCCTGATAACCACTATTCCATTATCTGCTTCTGTGAATTCAACTGTTTTAGATTCCAACATATAAGTGAAATCCTTCAGTGTTTCTCCTGTGTTTCCTGGCTTATTTCATTTAGCATAACATTCTCTAGGGTCATCCATGTTGTTGCAAATGGCACAATTTCCTTCCTTTTTTAAGGATGCATAATATCCCATTATATGTACATGCTATATTTTCTTTACTTGTTTGTATGTCAACAAATACTTAGGTTGACTCCAAATATTGCATGTTGTGAAAAATAATGCTGTGAACATGAAATTGCAGATATCTCTTTCAGATATGATATTTATTTTATTTCATTTTGCTATAGACAGAGAAGTGGGGTTTGGGGTCATATTGTAGACTTGGTCTTAATTTTTTGTGAAACTTCCACATCATTTTCCAAAATGGTATTCCCAACAAAAGTATACAAGGGTTCTCCTCCACAAGGTAATACCTGTTATCTTGTGTTATTTTGATAAAAGTCATTTTAACAGGCATGAGCTTATACCATATTGTGGTTTTGACTTACCTTTCCCTGATAATTTGTGATGGTGAACATTTTCTTACACACTTTCTATTTGTGTGTCTTCGTTTGAGAAATGTCTATTCAGTTCCTTTGACCATTTTTTGATTGGACTCTTTTCTTCCTATTGAGTTGTTTTGGTTCCTTATATGTTTTGGATATTAACTCCTTATCAGATATATGGTTGTGAAAATATGTTCTCCTCCCTTAAGCCGTCTTCTTACTCTAATGATTATTTTACTGAGCAGAAGCTCCTTTTAGTTTGATGGCATCCCCTTTCCCTGTTTGTGCTTGTGTTGTCTGTGTTTATGTGGCCATATCCAAAAAGTCATTGCTCAGACCAATGTCAAGAAATTTTTCCCCTGTGTTTTCTTCCAGTAGTCTTACTATTTCCAGTCTAATGGTTATTAACTGTGCATTTTCAATGGGTAGATTATCAGATATGTGCTTAATCAGATATGAATTATATGCTAATAAAACCTGGTTTATAAAATTAATTTTTAAAAGAATGAATTGATAACTTATTAAAGATTATACTGTATTTCAATGTACAAAATGAGAAAAAATAGTTTAAATGTCATGTGTTCCTAGAACTATCATAAAAAAGTGTGGCAGACCCAGTGGCTTAAAACAATAGAAATTTATTTTCTCATAGTCTGGAGGCTAGAAATTTGGAATAAAGGTGCTGTCAGACTTGGTTCTTTCTGAAAGCTCTGAGGAGGAATCTTTTCCATGTTTATTTTATTGCTTCCAGCAGTTTATTGGCTCTCTGTGACTTGAAGATGTTATCACTCCAATCTCTCTCTTTATCTTCACATGGCCATCTTCCCTCCTCATCTCTCTGTCTTCTGTTCTTATCAAGACACCAGTTATAGTGGACTGAGACTATTCTAATGATCTCGTATTAATATAATTATAATACATCGGCAAAAGCCTTGCTTCCAAACAAGACCATATTTATAGGTACTGGGGATTAGAATTTTAACATACATTTTGGGGGCCAAATTCAACCCCATAATAGACTGTAAGTTATTTCAATTGATCTTCTTATCTAGCCTCTTGTTTTGAATAGTTTAATGTTAGAAACAAAGTAGATACTAAACAAATATTCATTGACTGATTAAACCATTCAATCTATATAGCTGTCTACATTAATTTGAAAGACCATTAGGGATAGAGTCTATAATCTTACTTGAATTTATGCCTTAATGTTTAATTAAAGGAGTACTTCCTTCTAATCAAAGGCTTTGTATTTGCATTCTTTTCCAAAATAATTGCCTAATGGATTGTTTGCTGAATTGATCCAGTCACTTAAGTGGAACCCTGTTAACTGGTCAACTCACTCAAAATGATTTTGAATTTAGCCCCGTTGACTCAGCCTTTAAAACAATTTAAGTTAATTTCTTCTTGCTTTGTTCTTTGTAAAAATGAAGAATGTTCTCATAATAACCGTTTATCCTTCTCATATCCAGGCCAAACAATCCCAAATTCTATAATTTCTCATTCAAGTTCAGACATGGATTTTTAGGGCATTCCAAATACACTAGAAATGTGCATTTGATAATTTTTATTTTAAGAGCAACTAAAGCTCCTTATTATTAGACAGTCCTATTTACCTATATCACTCTACATTAAAAAGAAAAATACACAAAAATGCCAACTAGACTTCTTCAAATATCTAATGCTTAATGAAAGGATTTTTACTATAGATCATAAGCCCTTTGCTACTCTTTAATCTCTATTATATACACAATTTTCTTGAAATATCTTCTGTGGCTAAAAGTTACAATTATCTTCTACTGTGAAAAAGCATACCTTGAAACTACCAAAAGTAAAGTATTCGCCCTTAGGCTTTTCCTGTTTATTGTTATAAACATATACCTTTTTTGAAAATTCCAAAGCTAATTGAATAAAACATGCTTTAAAATATATTTTAATTCTTAATTATTTTGCAAAAGGATGCTATGTCTAACTTCTCTGTTCACATATGTTGAATTTTGAGGCAAGATAAGAAAATATATCCTGGAGGATCCTTCTACTCTGTGTGTGTACATTGCTTCCTGAGTTTTCACTGCACCTGTATGTTTCATTTTGAGTAGGNTCATAAGCCCTTTGCTACTCTTTAATCTCTATTATATACACAATTTTCTTGAAATATCTTCTGTGGCTAAAAGTTACAATTATCTTCTACTGTGAAAAAGCATACCTTGAAACTACCAAAAGTAAAGTATTCGCCCTTAGGCTTTTCCTGTTTATTGTTATAAACATATACCTTTTTTGAAAATTCCAAAGCTAATTGAATAAAACATGCTTTAAAATATATTTTAATTCTTAATTATTTTGCAAAAGGATGCTATGTCTAACTTCTCTGTTCACATATGTTGAATTTTGAGGCAAGATAAGAAAATATATCCTGGAGGATCCTTCTACTCTGTGTGTGTACATTGCTTCCTGAGTTTTCACTGCACCTGTATGTTTCATTTTGAGTAGGTTAGACAGAATAAATTTGAATATTAGGCATAAGGTGCATATTGTTTGGGGAGAAACCATTTTACTACATATTTTCAAAGCTATAAAATGCTTTATGGGGCTTCCCTTGTGGCTCAGTGGTAAAGAATCTGTCTGAGAATTCAGGAAATCTAGGTTCCATCCCTGGTCCAAGAAGATCCTACTTGCTGCGAAACAGCTAAGCCTGTGTGCCGTAACTATTGAGTCCATGCTCTAGAGCCCAGGAACCGCAATGATTGAGCCTTTGTGCTTCAGCTACTGAAGCCCATGCAGCCAAGAACCTGTGCTCCTTCACAACAAGAGGAGCGACCACAGTGAGAAGCTTGCACACTGCAACTGCAGAGTACCAGCTCCTGCAACTAGAGGAAGCCCATGCAGCAGCAAGACTCAGCACAGCCAAAAACACATACATTTTTTAAAAATTAAATTGTTTTTAGAAAAGATGCTTTATTGATTCGGATTCATTTATAGAACAAGAAGTATAAATGGAGCCGATCATTTTAAGGGGCTGTAAATGGCTTTTTAGAGTATTATATATGTATGAGAAAATATCTAAAAGTATTTCATGTTGTTTCTGAGAAACATTTTATTGAATGTGGAGAAATTAACCATGAGAAAGAATTATGTTTTTCTAAATAAAAAGAGTTTCTAAAAAGCAACCTGAAGAAAAGATTTAGAATGATATTTTTCTTAACTTTTATTTTCAGTAAAATTTTTCTTTTACTTCCAAAAATTTTACTTACTTTTTACTTCCAATCCTGTGGATTGGGAGTCTCTTATTGATCTGGATATCCTTTGATTCTATTCCTATCTTTGGATTCTGTTCCTATCTCGTATTTTTCCTATCTTCCTCCACGGTTCTAAATTTAATTCTCTTAAAGTAGCAGGCTGATTCCACTAATGCAACTTTTTGTACTGAGTATTGAGGCCATTTGCCTAGATTAAAAGAGGGGGTGGAGAAGACTAACATAGTCTATTAGTCTAGTGATTGATGGTTTCATAAAGCAGAATATACAACATTCTATCTTTTACCAAGAATTAAACTTTAGATTTACATTTTCTCTCCTAATACAAGCAGTAAGCAGATATTGTGTGTGCAGTTATTATTAACAATGTCCATATGAATTACTCAATTCTCTTAGTAATAATAACAGCCAAAGCATATGGAGTATTTAGCAAAATTACTATTGTAGCAATTCACATGAGCACCAATAAGGGCTTTATATACTTTGTTAGATATAATTATGTTCCATCTCCTGAAATGTGAGTATGTTGAAAACAGAGATCATGACACACTCATCCAGTACCTAAAAAATGTATTCCAAAAAATAAAATTCAATAAATACTGCTGTTTACTTCTGATTTTAATTGTATATATTACAAATAAAGTTGAAATTCTTGTATACTCTTTTCTCCCCCCCCAAAAAAAATCAGTATTGTAAATTTAGTGTTTAATTTTTCTGGAGATATTTTTATACTTTTTAAATATAACAGTTTATCCATACGCAAGATAATATTGCTTGGGCAAGTAATTAAACTTACATGATATCATATAAAGATATTATTTTATAATATTTTGTCCAACATTTCATTTTTAAAATATATCTATGTTGGGTTGCTTTTAGCTCTAGTTAATTGATTTTAACTGTAGCATAGCAACATTATTTGACTTAAGGGACTAGATGTGATAGAACGCCTGATGAACTATGGACTGAGGTTCCTGACATTGTACAGGAGACACGGATCAAGACCATCCCCATGGAAAAGAAATGCAAAAAAGCAAAATGGCTCCTTGGGGAGGCCTTACAAATAGCTGTGAAAAGAAGAGAAGTGAAAAGCAAAGGAGAGAAGGAAAGATATAAGCATCTGAATGCGGAGTTCCAAAGAATAGCAAGAAGAGATAAGAAAGCCTTCCTCAGCGATCAATGCAAAGAAATAGAGGAAAACAACAGAATGGGAAAGACTGGAGATCTCTTCAAGAAAATTAGAGATACCAAGGGGACAGTTCATGCAAAGATGGGCTCAATAAAGGACAGAAATGGTATGGAACAGAAGCAGAAGATATTAAGATATTAAGAAGAGATGGCAAGAATACACAGAAGAACCGTACAAAAAAGATCTTCACGACCAAGATAATCACGATGGTGTGATCACTCACCTAGAGCCAGACACAGTGGAATGTGAAGTCAAGTGGGCCTTAGAAAGCATCACTAGGAACAAAGCTAGTGGAGGTGATGGAATTCCAGTTGAGCTGTTTCAAATCCTGAAAGATGATGCTGTGAAAGTGCTGCACTCAATATGCCAGCAAATTTGGAAAACTCAGCAGTGGCCAAGGTCAGTTTTTATTCCAATCCCAAAGAAAAGGCAATGCCAAAGAATGCTCAAACTACTGCATAACTGCACTCATCTCATCTGCTAGTAAAGTAATGCTCAAAATTCTCCAAGCCCAGGCTTCAGCAATACATGAACCGTGAACTTCCAGATGTCCAAGCTGGTTTTAGAAAAGGCAAAGGAACCAGAGATCAAATTGTTGACATCCGCTGGATCATCAAAAAAGCAAGAGAGTTCCAGAAAAACATCTATTTCTGCTTTATTGACTATGCCAAAGCCTTTGACTGTGTGGATTACAATAAACTGTGGAAAATTTAGCCATCATATGCAAAGCCCTCATCAAGAGGGTCTTTAGTTCTTCATTTTCTGCCATAAGAGTGGTGTCATCTGCATATCTGAGGTTGTTGATATTTCTCCTGGCAATCTTGATTCCAGCTTATGCTTCATCCAGCCAAATATAATATTATTTAGTCATAAAAAATGAGCTATCAAACCATGAAATGATATGGAAGAGCCTTAATTGCACATTGATAAGTGAAAGAAGCCAGTCTGAAAAGTCTACATACTGTATGATTTCAACTATATGACATTCTGGAATAGACAAAATTATAGAGACAATAAAAACATCATGCTTGCCAAGGATTCCAAGAGAAGGAGGTATGAAATGAATAGCTTAATTTTTCAAGGTGGTGGCACTATTCTATATAAAACTAATGATGGATATATGACATTATGCATTTTTCAAAACCCCTAAAACTATATAACATGAATAATGAAACTTTTTTAACTATATTTAATAACAGTGTTTCAAAATTGGCTTATTTATTGTAACAAATGCACCACACTAACACAAGATATTAATAACGGGCCAAAACTGAATGTATACCCATCTGAGTGTGGATAAGGGATTAAGGGGCAGGAGTGTGGTAGGTATATGTAATCCTGTGTGCTATCAGTTCAATTATTCTATAAACCAGAAGCTATTAAAAAAAGTCTATTAATTATCTTTTAATTATCTTAGGTCATCTACATATATATAGCCTACTTTTGACAAGCATATCAAGCTAATTGAATGGAGAGATAATTTTTGTTTCATCAAATTGGGCTAGAATATATATAACCAAACAAAAAGGTGGGAGGACCTCAACCCTTACCTAATGAGATATAAAATATCAACTTGAAAAGGGCCACAGAACTAAATGTATAATTTAAAATGGTAAAACTCTGGTAGGAAACATGAGAGAAAAGTCTTCATGATGTTAGATTAGGCAATAATTTCTTAGTTTGCACAAAAAGTGAAAATCATAAGGAAAACCTGGCAAATTGGACTTCATCAAAACACAAAATTGATTACCAGATGCACTGCCTAAAGCTCTTTCCCACTGGGAGAATTTCCACTCACAATCTCTTTTGGGGCCAGTCCTGAGCAATCCACTTTCAACTTTAACCCACAGAGTCAACTCATCTTTCAGTTATGCTGGAACTTTCTCCTTCATCCCCATCTGATAGTGAGAAACCTCCAATGTGATCATGGGTGATGGGTGGCATGGAGGCCTGGGCCACTTGCTTTTGAAGCTTTCATGTAGCTCTTGGCCCCAATCTTGCCTAATCCCATTTCTACATTCCTGAAGAATTGTACAGAGCTTTCTAAATGTAACGTGATGGTTCTGACAGAACACAGTGCCTGAGGGTCTGTTGTAACCCCACGGTTATTTGACTTCCCATCATCAGAGGCTTCCTCTCAGCCAGCGCCCAGTAGTATGCCAGAGATTGTTTTTAAAATGGAGCATAGTTTTCTGTGGTGGATGGCATGGCCTTACTCCAAAATCCTTGGAGTCTAGGTTATGATTTTCCTACTGGGGCTTGCCTTATATTCCAATCATTTCCCACCACATATACCCATCACATATCATTAGACCTGCAAAGGTATATGGTCCAATAGCAAAGTAGCTTCCACTATAGCCTAGATCTGCTGCAGGACTCTGTCCTGCTCGGAGCTCAGCTTGCTAAATGGATCACAGTGATATTCTCAAGTGTGAAATATGCTTCTTCCAGAATGCAAAGAAGCCTAATAGGCATTGGGCTCCCTTCTCACTGATGGAAAAAGCCATCCAATCCCATGGTCCGTATAGTTACTACTTCCTATAAATCTCTGGAAGCCTGAGATCTTTTCCTTGCCAGTGTATTCTGTTCTGGGAAGTGGTAAGTAAAAGTTGCTCAGTCATGTCCAACTCTTTGTGATCCCATGAACTATACAGTCCATGGAATTCTCCAGGCCAGAATACTGGAGTGGGTAACCTTTCCCTTCTCCAGGGGATCTTCCCAACCCAGGGATTGAAACCAGGCCTACTGCATTGCAGGAGATTCTTTACCAGCTGAGCCACAAGAGAAGCCTGTTCTGCTGGTGTTTGTTTCCAGCTCACTACTGATAAAAATTTAACTCTTCCACTGCTACATCATTCTAAGGATTATCTACTGACCAGCAGTGATGGAGTTCTCGTTGTCAGATGGTCAATGAGTGACCCAGTTCTAATATCCCATTTTAGAGTCTGCTTCCTGGGACTATTTCTGGTTCCAAATTTTTCTAGGTCAGGATCCCTGGAAACAGACTCTGAGACAGAGATTTTCATGCTGAAGATTTTTGAGAAATGTTTTAAGAGAAAAGGAAAGCAGCATTGGGCTTAAAGGGAAACTGAATTGAGAGACAGTTACAACAGAGACTTCAGCAGATCCTACGAGATTGGGACCCTATAGATTGGGATGACCCTTCAGAGTTGTCCAATTCTGACAAAAAGAGCCAGATCTTTGAATTCCCACATCAACCAATTATTGGATATGGGCTGCCCCCAGAAAGGGTTTTAACCTTGGGTGAAGGAACAGTTCAATGATAGAGCCTCAGCTTTGAAGCATCCAATACTCTGAACACTATGGAAATTTTTCTAAAAAGTCTTAAGTCACCCAATAGTTCTGTTTTTCTCAGATCACAAAACTCTTATTCTATGCTAACACATTACTCCCCCTACTTTTGTTCTCAAAAAATAGACAAAAATGTGATTCATTTTCCAGTTAGTATATTGCTGAATTTGCTAATTTGCTCAAATTGTTTGCATACATTCCATTCCTTCCTGTTGAACAGTCCTTTTAGCCTCTGACTGTTGCAGTCTCTCTTAGTCTCTGTATGCCTGAAATGTCTTCATTTTGACCTCAGTATTACATGGCAATTCGATTAGGTATAAAACTTTAGACTGACTGTTATTTTCCTTTACTCAGTATACTGATACTCCTCTGATAAATACTGTTTGTCGGGAAGAAAATTTGCTATCAGAATAATTGTTCTTCCTTTGTATTTGCTGCAATGTACTCTTTTCCTTCTGGTACTGTTATTAGATGGATTCAGGGGGCTGTCAGTTTATTCTGCAAGCATCTAAAATGCTCTTTCATATTCATATTTTTCATCTCAACTCCATTGCTTTCTGGGTGAATTATTCATTACTTGCTTCCAGTTTACTAATTCAGCCTTGCCTGTGTCTAATCTAGAGTGTATTTCATCAATAGAGTTTTTAAATTTGCTGGCTATATTATTCATTTTCAAGATTTTTAATTATCCTTTTTTACACCCACTCCTTTTTTTGCTTCATCTTACCCTGAGTTTATTATTTCTTTGTTCTTCATGGATGTTATCCCTTTGTTCATCTCCCTGAACGTGCTAAACATTTACTTTTAAATATTTATCAGATTGTTCTACAACATTAACTTTTATGAACTGGATTAATATAGAAAGTTTATATTTTCTTGATTACTTTCTCAGTATTAGGGTTTTCCCCCCATTTATGGCTGTAGGAATTCTCAGCTATCTCCAGAATTTCTTTCTCTGGCTTTTCCTCCATGTTCAGTTTTGTGGAACATCTACCCTGTCCCCCAAGATGCTCATGGCAAAGCCATATCCTGTATTGAAGACTGAGTATTACATAACAGAGACATACAGAATTTAACAATTTCTATCACAAGGTCATCTTGAAGATTGATTCCATTTCTGGCCACAAGGCTGTGTTTGCTCCTTCTGTCTCCCATGGCTTCATACAAGCCATATTTTCACTCCTTTTACAAGAAGGCTCCCGTCACACAGCCCCTGGTTTCAGTGAGCTTGCCTCTCCTCTCCCACCTCACAGGGAGCAGCTCACCTCACAAGTGCTACCCACCGGGTCTGATACCCAGAAACTGGAACTGGCAAATCTAGGTCTTCGTCTCCGACTGTTCAGTTCAGCTCAGTTCAGTCGCTCAGTCGTGTCCAACTCTTGCAACCCCACGGATTGCAGTATGCCAGGCCTCCCTGTCCATCACCAGCTCCCGGAGTTTACCCAAACTCATGTCCATTGAGTCATTGAGTCGGTGATGCCATCCAATCATCTCATCCTCTGTCATCCCCCTCTCCTTCCGCCTTCAGTCTTTCCCAGCATCAAGGTCTTTTCCAATGAATCAACTCCTCGCATTAGGTGGCCGAAATATTGGAGTGTCAGCTTCAACATCAGTCCTTCCAATGAACACCCAGGGCTGATCTCCTTCAGAATGGACTGGTTGGATCTGCTTGAAATCCAAAGGACTCTCAAGAGTCTTCTCCAACACACCAGTTCAAAAGCATCAGTTCTTTGTTGTTTAGCTTTCTTTATATCTGCAACTGTACTGACCACCAAACCTTTCTGTTTTGTATCTATTCCACAAAGATGCTTACTTTGTTTCATTTTATTGTTTTCAGTAAGCTATATGTTTTTAAATGTTTGTGTTTAAAGTTTTATCTATATTGTTTTATATTTGGAACAGAAGGGCGCTTCAAAGTGTAAATTTACAAGGCCATCTTGTATAAAACCCAATAAACCTTTATTTTCAAACATTTTTTGAGTGAATAAACGAAATGCTCTTTGCATTCTTAACAGTCCCCTGGAGCCTTTGTTCATGCCATTCTCTCAACCTGGAATTAACATTGCTTCTTTTCAACCCTACTCATTATTTAAATATTGTCTCCCCTAGAGAGATTTCCCTAATGACCATAGCCCTACACAAAATTATTCTCACTCTTTTCTCATTGCATTTATTGCAAACTTCTTTTATAGCATATTTCAGATTATAAAACAGTTAGTTTTAATTCTGCCACCTCAACTAATTGCAAAACTCCATCTCAAACTATATTTTTTGTATCTTACACATTAAATTGCAGTTTTATGTTTTCAAATATTTATAAAATGAATTGCTATGACTCACAAAGCAATAGAACATGCTACTTTAATCACTGAACTTTTTTCATTCTAAGATGTGAAAATATTTTACATTAATCAAAGCAGTGTTAGGCCTATTTTATGTACTGCACCAGTATTTGGGGGGAAAATTTATGATTTAAATTCTACAACGAATGATAGAATCTTTAAAAGAAAAATGAAGTATATCATAAAAATTTTTTTTTTCTTGAACAGCTTTAGCAACCTTGGCCTAGATTCTTGAAGTAGAAGGAGTATGTCTTAAGTGTGCTTTTACCTCTAATGCTTGGCATGGCAGCTGGCACAAAGTAGGCCCTCAGTGAATGTTATTGAGCTAAAATGCAGAATGTCTCCCTGTCGATTGTGAGTTGTTATTTGTACACTGTTTACAGAGCAATATAACAACAGCTACTATTAACTGAGATCTTGCTAATACATAGGCCAAAGCACACAAGAGAGTTATTTAAATTCAGTATGGTGTTTAATTTTTTTTAACAATTGAGAAAGCTGTTTAATGATGAACAACATTAAATAATCACATTTCACAGATTAAAAAAAACTTTTTAGTTCATCATTGCAGCACTATTTACAATAACTAGAACATGCTGCTGCTGCTGAGTCGCATCAGTTGTGTCCAACTCTGTGCGACCCCATAGATGCCAGCCCACCAGACTCCCCCATCTCTGGGATTCTCCAGGCAAGAACACTGGAGTGGGTTGCCATTTCCTTCTCCAGTGCATGAAAGTGAAAAGTGAAAGTGAAGTCGTTCAGTCATGTCCGACTCTTCGAGACCCCACGGACTGAAAGGAACCTAAATGTCCATCAATAAATGAATGGATAAAGAAGTTGTGGTATATATACACAATGGACTACTACTCATCCATAAAAAGGGACACCTTTGAGTCAGCTCTAATGAGGTAGATGAACCTAGAGCCTATTATACAGAGTGAAGTAAGTCACAAAGAAAAAGAGAAAGATTGCATTCTAACGAACATATATGGAATCTAGAAAAATGGTACTGAAGAATTTATTTACAGAGTAGCAATGGAGAAACAGGCATAGAGAATAGACTTATGGACATGGGGAGAGAGGAGGAGAGGGTGAGATGTGTGGAGAGAGTAACATGGAAAATGACATTACCATATGCAAAATAGATAGCCAATGGGAATTTGCTGTATGGCTCAGGAAGCTCAAACAGAGGATCTGGATGGGGAGGGAGCTGGGAGGGAGGTTCAAAAGGGAGGGGATATATATATCCCTGTGGCTGATCCATTCTGAGGTTTGACAGAAAACAACAAAATTCTATAAAGCACTCATCCTTCAATAAAAAATTAATTAAGAAACTTCTTAATTCAAAGAAGTTAAATAGCTTGCCTGAAGTTACATAGTGAGGTTCAGCAATACTAAGATTTAAACACATGTGGCTCTCACTTCTGGTCTTTCGATACTATATCTATAAAATATGTATGACATCTTAAATTCTTATTCATTGGCCTATCTTTCCTTATTTCTTCTCAGTAACAACTTTGTGAGATTTTATGTTTACTATTGGGGCATAAAACGTAACTCTAAATGCAGATGAAGAAAGGAGAAGGAAGGCAAAACTGCTCATCAGTTTAGGAGATTGCCAGTTCTGTGGCTTTAGTTTTCTTCCTTTATTTATGAATAACAATTCAAAGTTCCCATCTAAGTAGGAACCGACAGGTACATACACATGTGTCCCTGAGAGACAGATAGAGTACCCTGATCGGAAAATGTGATGGGGAAGAAATGGAAACTAGATGCAGAATCTGCATGAGAAACAGCTCCACCCATTACAGCTGCAAAATCAAGTCTGCAGGGAGGTTTTTGGAGACACAAGTCATTTAGGGCGGAGGCACCAAATCACTCATCTGAGACAGAGCATAAGAGAACGGGAGGAAGAGAGAGCTTGCTTCTTGTTGGCGAAGAACAGCAAACAAGCTAGAATAGACACTCGCTAGGAATTATGACAATAAGGAGTGTCATATGCTAAGCACAATAAACTTCTTTATCTTATTCCACTAAGGACATAAGAGGATTAAGTCTTCACTAGTTAACTTGTTATCTCAGTTATGGACTCTCCAATTGAGGGATTTCAATTTTTATGAATAAAGGGATGGTTTCACAGAGCAGTCCACCAGGGTAAGAAATGAGGCCACCCTTCTGCACAGCCCTATTTTCCATGCTTCTGTGGAATTCAGCAAAAGCCTCAGTCTCTACTGAAAGGCTAGCCCTTATTCCAATAAGCTCTAGACTGTCTGAGCAGTGGAACATTTTAAATCAGCATAATTATACTTCACATGGCAATAAATACTTTCAGTTTAAGTGTGCATAATTTGCCTCTTTGTCTGATTTTCTTTGTTGCCTTAGTTTTTTCTCCATGGTGAGCATAAAATAACAGGATTTGTTATGATTCCCTAGAGATTAATCTTTTCTCTCTCTCTCTTTTAAAATTGCTTAAGTTGCTTTGTTTATTTTTAAAAAGGAAAGTTGAATTTTTGAAAAAGAAATCTTATCTCCCGTTATTTGGTTTGGAAAAAATTTAGGCAGATTACAAATGTTGAAAGTTAAAAAAAAAAAAAAATGTCAGAAAGTCGTCCTTAGAGCAGGAAACCAGGATCTTCCAGTGTTTTTGCATGTCTTCTGACTCACTGTTCTACAGCCAGGCCCGAAGTTGGTCTGACTCAAATTTGGTTGTCTGGCTTTGATTGGTATTCAAGTGGAGTGGGGAGTATGTAAGGCTCTAATCCCTGCAACACATGGTAATTTTTTCATTCTCCCTCAGCCTCCACCTGTTCCATGGTCCAGTGGAGGACTGCAAATCCTATCAAGGGAGGGCAACGCGACTAAGCCTGCCTCCCTGGCTTCAGTCCATCACATGTGCACTCGGGCTGCAGAGCACCCAGCCAGCTGCAGCCCAGCGATCATGTTATCAGATGACGGATGGCTTCATATCAGGTGTTTAAACTGACGAGCTGCCCCATCTGGTAAATGATTCGGGAAGTCTGGCCTCGCTTGATGAATGGGGAAAGTGACAATGCCAATCAGAGTGACCCCTGCAGCCTCCCTGCTGCTCCCCCAAACAGTCACTGTCGCGTCTAGCCCACTGGCTTACTTTTTCAATTCTATTGTCACTCAGCTGAGGTTGGACATACTGTCACTAAATTGTCACTGAATTATATCGTTAATCCAAATATTTTCCCTGCAAGAACCTTCCTAAAATGAATGCCAGGCCTCCAACAGGCTCTTGATCAGAATTAGAGGACAAGACATAGGATTCAGTCCAATAATTTTAGAGGTGGTTTCACATCACTTTTTACAGCCTGTTTTGAAGTAAAGGAGGTTATTTTGGAGGGAACTGCATATTTAACCCAAAATTAAATCAGAATCCACTCTAATGAGAAACGCAAGAGAGTTCAATGTGTTGTGTGCAGATCTGAATATAAATTCCTCTGTTCCTTATTACTGATTGGTGTCTCTTTATGAATATTTGAAGAGTATTCTCAAAATGGCTTTTCCAAACTATCTTTAAGAGATAATTTGTGATTTGGTAATCTCATTTTAAAAAGTTAAAGTATTTTAGAATCACCACTTTTGCTCAGTATTGTGGTCCCTGTAAGGAATATGTATGTGCAAGGCTAAATTTACAGAGTATAAGACAAAATGGAAATTACAGTCAGTGAAATTGATTTCTCGTCACTCCCTTGGTGTTGTATGGACACAGTCTATTTATAGATAGTATATCATATCAATTACTCATCATAACAAATGTTGAATAATGGAGATGGAGCAGAATGCATGAGCATTTCAGAAACAATTTTCTATGCAATATTTATTTTCATCAACAATTCCAAATGACTGTGAAAATCTCATAAGCCAAGTGCCAATTGTTTTATTTTTAATTTAAAAACATATTGTCATCCAGGTCTTTGATGAAAGTGATGTTTTGTCCACCCCTGTTACAAGGCACTTTTTTTTTTTTTTTTTTTTCAACCAAGAACAGTGAATAAACAAAGCAGAGAGTTTAATGGGAATGACGGCACAGCGGGTACATTCATGATTTAGTATCATTTCAGTTTTCATCTAGGAAATTGTCTACCATTCCAAGAATAAAAAATAAAATGCTATGTACTATATAGTGTAACCTCTTTAAATTGGCAATTTGTAGCTGTTTGATAATTCATCTTTGAGGAAGCCTCATCCGCTCGCTACCTGCTGTATTCATTAGCCTGTCCATCTTCCTATTCCCTGTAGAGTCTGCGGAACTTTGATTGTTAGAAAAATGTTGTGCTGCTGTGTATATTTGCTACTTAATACATGTGTATATGTTTGCATGGATTTTTAGGTAATTGTTTTAGAAAGATGAGCAAACATCCTTTTGGACTGGGAGATAGTTATTAGTGTTTCTGGATCTTTTGCAACAAATCTATTTTAGATAAATAATGTATTACATACTGTCATATGCAGTTGAATTTTTTTATTCAGCTATTGAACATAACATGCAAAGCTCAATATAGAAAGCACCAACTTTTAAGAGCAACAGCTCTCTGTATGTGGCACATTTGCAAATATGGGTATTTCAGGGTGCAAATTAAAATAGTTTGATGCACCATATCACACTTTCTCAATGAAAGGGAAACTTTCCTTGTGCTTACTATAAACACTTCATTTACACGTTTATTTGAGACTTTGTTAAATTAGATTGTGTAAACACAGGCTGTATAGCAAGTCAGATTTAATACACATGAGTTTTAAAACTGACTTGCATGCTGAACATAAAAAGTATAAGGGACTTCACCAAGATTTATTGATTCATGTCAAGGCATCATTACTTTTCAAAGTGTGAAAAATGATCATATATTTATGACCTGCCGACTGAAGCTGTTTTGTGAATTAGCAAAAGCTCTGGAGAGGAGCAGCCTAATTGCATTATCATAGAATCAGAGATGGTTGTCAATTTCCCCCATTTAGCTTTTCTCCTTCAGTTTGTTAAAATGAAGCTGCCATACGTTGGTTGAATTCACTAATACCCTGATGAATGAGGTATTTTCCCAGTAGACTCGCTACCAGTATAAACAGTGAATTAGGAATGATGGACCATCAATCTTTTCTCCTTCAAACAGATCTCTGCCCTGAGATTATTCATTATATATTAGGTCCACTTAAAAAGTTTTCACACAGGATTCACTGATGAAAAGACTTAAATTGTCCATAATCTACAAAGTCTCCTTTAGAAGCAAGTGTACATGAAATAGGTATTTTTTCATTAACACAATTTTAATTGCCTCTTTCATTTCAACTGCATTATTTCTTTTTTAAAATATATGATCCATTACACCTTATATTGGTTACTGTTCTTGAACAAATATCCTAAAAAGATTGGATTCTTCGATTTGGTAGTCATTTCTTCTTTATATGATCATAAATTAAAGATAGTTCTCTGAGAAATCCACATCGACTGAAGACAAATCTCAGGCTTATGTAAATGCTCACTTACCTCTCATATTTTGGTATCTACAAGTTTAAGAAGACCTGGCGATTTGTGCCATGTTTTTCATGCAAAGGGTCAGAGTTTGCCTGGGGGCGCCCATGTATGTTTCCCCTGGGGTTTTGTCCCTTTAATGGAAATTACGCGTATGTATCCAAGGGAAAGATCCCTCCCAAAGGGATTTATCCTGCCTCAATGTGCAAACATAATTCTCATTAAAATTAATAGCAGTTGCACACATGCATCTAGAGAAGAAATAGACTCTTAGGTTCAGATCACCTCGTTCTGTTTCGTGCCAAGGATGACAGGGTCTGCCCTGAAAGTGGGCAGGCAGTCAATGTTAGGGAGTTCAGATAAGCGATCAGAACTTTGAACACTCACCTACACCATATGAGAGGCTCTGCGGCTGTTTTCTCTTTGTACAGGGAACCTAACTAGATTATTTGCTAAGCTTTTTTTCCCCAGCATTACAATTATTTCCATTATTTTTTCTCCAGGGAGTTCAGGAAAACTGGACATTGCTTCTACTTGCTTCCTGGATTGAAGGTTTGGGATCATTTGTATTTATCAGAATCACTGGACCATAATATTTGTCTATTCTTTCCTTTTGTAATGGTTCAAAAATACCTCTTATTTGACTGGATAAGTGGTATTTAACTCCTGGTGTGTTTTAGGGCCTGAGAAATCAGCTCTTTATTCTAGGGAAATGCAGCTTTAATTCACACATTGCTAAACTTGTGTAAATTCGACCAAACAATATTTTTAGACCAGCTGAATTTATGTAATAGGAAAAAAAGAGCAAATTAATTTTCAATTAATTTGATCACTTCTGTTGAAAACATATAATTGTTATATTAAAAAGTACATTAAAAAGTACAGCCCCACCCATAAAAAAGTACAACCTCACCCTTCAGAAATAATGTGTCTTATTGGATTAATTTAAAAAATTAAATAATTTCAAAAATCCTAGATCACCATTCTGAAACATATCTGAACAAAAATTTCCAATTCTTCTCACTTATAAAAAATCAGTATATTATAGGAGAAGCATTAGTGCTTTTATTGATTTAGTTTCATTAAGTAAACAATGTATTGAAACCTAGGGATTGTTTTATCACTTTAGGAATCAGATTATATAAACCAATTCTGACATCAACCAAATAAGCCACGAATTTGTATGAATGAGAGATAATGCTAATTATATATGAGCAGACTTGTCTAGAAGGTATAATAGGTGCTGGTTATTGCATCTCCTTAAAAGAAAAGGATGCACAAATGTAGACACTCAAATGACAGCATAAACAGGTAAATTAAATCTCTCCAGTTTTCAGTTGCAATCAAATTGGCCAAGTACATAGCTCACTGCATTATAAAATATTTCCAAGCCAAACCAATAAACAAAGTGTTGAGACTTACTTGTGTGGTTTGCTGCTACTGGTCAGCCACTCAGTCATGTCCAACTGTGTGACCCCACGGACTGCAGCACACCAGGCTTCCCTGTCCTTCCCCAGATACTTGTGTGATTAGCACCGCTGTATCTGGCACTTTTTATGTCTAAGTAATGGCTCTGAGAATAAGGAAAAAATTCAGAAGGCAAACACAGGGAAGATGAGGTTAACTTTGCAAAATTTCAACTTCTTATTCCAAAGTTGATTTCAGGTTGCCAGTAACACCCTTATAACCAGATCCTGTCCCTTTTCCTGGATACACTCCCTTCTGCCATCCTGTAACCTTTGATGTCTCTCAGAGTTTTATTATCATCCTGTTCTGTTCATTACAAACATTCTTCTCTTGCTGTATTGTACTTAATGTCCAGGCTTCAGCTACCATTTTGGTACCAGAGATCCCAAATATATCACATCTAAGCCACTTTTCTAAGTTCTAGATCCTACTGAACTGACTACCTCAAACTCAGTGTGGACAAAGAAGAACTTTCCTTTTCCTGGAGAGTGGTTAATACCTACTTGAACAAATCAGATAAATAATGATGACAAAGGGAAAAGGGAAAGCCTTGAAAATGCTATTTTCTCTTGTACCATGTTCCTCAGAACACAGGCTGTAAAATGAACTCTATATACTGTGATAGAGCACAGCGTTCTGAAAGAACGAGATATATTATAAATGTTGTGTAAACACAGGTATAATTACTTATTTTGAATGAATATGCATCTGCTTAGAATGATTTATTTTAAATTACTTGTGCAAGCTCTTTCTTCCTCCTCAAATTAAACTATCACCCACAAAAATGTATTTTTTGCTGCTGTTATGCTCTCACTAAGGAAACGGAGAACTTCTCTGATATTTCCTAACATCATATGGCCTTTCAGATAATGATTCCCGGATGTGACTGAAGTTGTTTCCTTTCATAAAGCATATGAAAGCAAACTCCATGTTTACCCTAGGTCTTTCAGTGTCTGTATAAACACTCTTTTAGTCTCTTGCTGATAGATAAATCAGCAAATATGAATACAAAAGTATCTAAATACATAATTATCAAATCAGTTAAATTCAACTGTAGGCCAATAGAACTGAAGTATTCAAGTGAACAAGAACTTCCTATGGGTTAAGTTTTCTCCTTCATCTTAATTTCTAAATTCATAAAAGTAGAATATAAAATCATATCAGTCAAAAAGAAATTCATACAATACAGTAACATACAAAAAAAATTAAATCCCTCTTCAGTAGCCAATACAACAACATAAAGGAAAAAAAAGAACATTTACCTTCTTGTTTTGCCATAGGCATAAATCTAGTACTTGAGAACAATTGATAGCACACATCTATTTACTAAATGTTTGCGAAATTAATTGTCATCATTCCAGTTATTTTGTATATATATTCAACATTAATGTGAACATAGGGTACCAACGAATCCTGTGATTTGTTTTTACAAATCCATCCACCCTTTTATCAGTTCTCTCCATCTATCTCATTATTTTCAATAATTATATCAATTTCCATTTTCTTTTTTCAATGGATGAATTCTAATTTATTTAATTGTTCTCCTTTATATTGTGCCCAATATTTCACTACTTTCAGTTCAGTTCAGTTCAGTCGCTCAGTCGTATCCGACTCTTTGCGACCCCATGAATCACAGCACGCCAGGCCTCCCTGTCCATCACCAACTCCCGGAGTTCACTCAGACTCACGCCCATCGAGTCAATGATGTCATCCAGCCATTTCATCCTCTGTCATCCCCCTTCTCTTGCCCCCAGTCCCTCCCAGCATCAAAGTCTTTTCCAGTGAGTCAACTCTTTGCATGAGGTGGTCAAAGTACTGGAGTTTCAGCTTCAGCATCATTGCTTCCAAAAAAATCCCAGGGCTGATCTCCTTCAGAATGGACTGGTTGGATCTCCTTGTAGTCCAAGGGACTCTCAAGAGTCTGCTCCAACACCACGGTTCAAAAGCATCGATTCTTCGGTGCTCAGCCTTCTTCACAGTCCAACTCTCACATCCATACATGACCACAGGAAAAACCATAGCCTTGACTAGACGGACCTTNACTGGTTGGATCTCCTTGTAGTCCAAGGGACTCTCAAGAGTCTGCTCCAACACCACGGTTCAAAAGCATCGATTCTTCGGTGCTCAGCCTTCTTCACAGTCCAACTCTCACATTCATACATGACTACTGGAAAAACCATAGCCTTGACTAGACGGACCTTTGTTGGCAAAGTAATGTCTCTGCTTTTCAACATGCTATCTAAGTTGGTCACAACTTTTCTTCCAAGGAGTAACCATCTTTTAATTTCATGGCTGCAGTCACCATCTGCAGTGATTTTGGAGCCCCCCCAAAATAAAGTCTGACACTGTTTCCACTGTTTCCCCGTCTATTTCCCATGAAGTGATGGCACCAGTTCTAATACACATGGGAATACTTTTGCAAAATAGATTTCTAGGGATGGAGTTGCTGAGCCAAGAGTGTATAAACACTTAAAATTATTCCAGTCTGTACTCTTAGCAAGCACTTCCCTGGTGGCTCAGACAGTGAAGAATCCACCTGCAATGTACTCTTACCAATAACATATAAAACTATCAGTTACACTGAAGCTTTGACAACATATATCTCTATGAGCACAATGGTCCACCCATTTTAAAAGTATACTTATAAAATTGTTTTAATTCATATTTCCTTGGTTTTTGTTGAGCTTGCTTGACTTTTCTTATTTTTATGATACATGTGTTTATCCATTTCTGTGTAAATTTTCAGTTAATCAACATTGATTACATTTTTCTTATTGATTCATAGGTGTTCTTTATATATTATGGCTACTAACCTTTGGTGGTTTTATTCTTAGCTTTCTAAGGAGTCTCCATATCATCTTCCATAATGGCCATATCAATTTACTTTCCCACCAGCAGTATAAGAGTGTTCTCTTTTCTCCACACCCTCCCCAGCATTTATTATTTGTACACTTTTTGATGATGGCCATTCTGACTGGCATGAGGAGCTATCGCACTGTAGTTTTGCTTTGCATTTCTCTAATAAAAAGTGATGTTGAGCGTGTTTTCATGTGCTTCTTCAGTTCAGTTCAGTCGCTCAGTCGTGTCCGACTCTTTGTGACCCCATTAACTGCAGCACACCAGGTCTCTCTATCGATTACTAACTACCAGAATTTACTCAAACTCATGCCCATTGAGTTGGTGATGCCATCCAGCTATCTCATCCCCTGCCGTCCCCTTCTCCTTCTGCCCCCAGTCGCTCCCAGCATCACAGTCTTTTCCAATGAGTCAACTCTTCACATGAGGTGGCTAAAGTACTAGAGTTTCAGCTTTAACATCAGTCCTTACCATGAACACCCAGGACTGATCTTCTTTAGAATGGACTGGTCGGATCTCCTTGCAGTCCAAGGGACTCCCAAGAGTCTTCTCCAACACCACAGTTCAAAAGCATCAATTCTTCGGTGCTCAGCTTTCTTCACATTCCAACTCTCACATCCATACACGACCACTGGAAAAACCATAGCCTTGACTAGATGGACTTTAGTTGGAAAATTAATGTCTCTGTTTTTGAACATGCTATCTAGGTTGGTCTTACTTTCCTTCCGAGGAGTAAGCCTCTTTTAATTTCATGGCTGCGGTCACCATCTGCAGTGATTTTGGAGCACCAAAAATATAAAGTTTGACACTTTCCACTGCTTCCTCATCTATTTTCCATGAAGTAATGGGACCAGATGCGATGATCTTCATTTTCTGAATGTTGAGCTTTAAGCCAACTTTTTCAAGCTCCTCTTTCACTTTCATCAAGAGGCTCTTCAGTTCCTCTTCACTTTCTGCCATAAGGGTAGTGTCATCTGCATATCTGAGATTATTGAGATTTCTCCCAGAAATCTTGATTCCAGCTTGTGTTTCTTCCAGTCCAGCGTTTCTCATGATGTATTCTGCATATAAGTTAAATAAGCAGGGTGACAATATACAGCCCTGACGTACTCCTTTTCCTATTTGGAACTAGTCTATTGTTTCATCTCCAGTTCTAACTGTTGCTTCCTGACCTGTACATAGGTTTCTCAAGAGGCAGGTCAAGTGGTCTGGTATTCCCATCTCTTTCAGAATTTTCCACAATTTATTGTGATCCACATAGTCAAAGGCTTTGGCATGGTCAATTAAGCAGAAATAGATGTTTTTCTGGAACTCTCTTGCTTTCTCGATGATCCAACAGAAGTTTGCAATTTGATCTCTGGTTCCTCTGCCTTTTCTAAAACCAGCTTGAACAACTGGAAGTTCATGGTTCATGTACTGCTGAAGCCTGGCTTGGAGAATTTTGAGTATTACTTTACTAGCATGTGAGATGAGTGCAATTGTGCGGTAGATTGAGCATTCTTTGGCATTGACTTTCTTTGGGATTGGAATGAAAACTGACCTTTACCAGTCGTGTGGCCACTGCTGTTTTCCAAATTTGCTGTCCTATTGAGTGTAGCACTTTCACAGCATCATCTTTCAGGATTTGAAATAACTCAACTGAAATTCCATCACCTCCACTAGGTTTGTTCATAGTGATGCTTTCTAAGGCCCACTTGACTTCACATTCCAGGATGTCTGGCTCTAGGTGAGTGATCACATCATTGTGATTATCTTTGTCATGAAGATCTGTTTTGTACAGTTCCTCTGTGTATTCTTGCAACCTCTTCTTAATATCTTCTCCTTCTGTTAGGTCCATACAATTTCTGTCCTTTATTGAGCCCATCTTTGCATGCTTGGTATCTCTAACTTTCTTGAAGAAGAGATCTCTAGTCTTTCCCACTCTGTTGTTTTCCTCTATTTCTTTGTATTGATCACTGAAGAAGGCTTTCTTATCTCTCCTTGCTATTCTTTGGAACTCTGCATTCAGGTGCTTATATTTTTCCTTTTCTCCTTTGCTTTTTGCTTCTCTTCTTTTCACAGTTATTTGTAAGGCCTCCCCAGACAGCCATTTTGCTTTTTTGCATTTCTTTTCCATGGGGATGGTTTTGATCCCTGTCTCCTGTACAATGTCACAAACCACCGGCCATTATTTATCAGGAACTCTATCTATCAGATCTAGTCCCTTAAATCTATTTCTCACTTCCATTGTATAATCATAAAGGATTTGATTTAGGTCATACCTGAATGGTCTCGTGGTTTTCCCTACTTTCTTCAATTTAACTCTGAATTTGGCAACAAGGAGTTCATGATCTGAGCCACAGTCAGCTCCAGGTCTTGTTTTTGCTGACTGTATAGAGCTTCTCCATCTTTGGCTGCAAAGAATATAATCAATCTGATTTCAGTGTTGACCATCTGGTGATGTCCATGTGTAGTTTTCTGTTGTGTCGTTGGAAGAGGGTATTTGCTATGACCAGTGCATTCTCTTGGCAAAACTGTATTAGTCTTTGCCCTGCTTCATTCTGCGCTCCAAGGCCAAATTTGCCTGTTACTCCAGGTGTTTCTTGACTTCTGCTTTTGCATTGCAGTCCCCTATAATGAAAAGGACATCTTTTTTTAGGTGTCCTTTTTTAGTTTTAAAAGGTCTTATAGGTCTTCATAGACCCATTCAACTTCAGCTTCTTCAGTGTTACTGGTTGGGGCATAGGCTTGGATTACCTTGATATTGAATGGTTTACCTTGGTAATGAACAGATCTCATTCTGTCGTTTTTCAGATTGGATCCAAGTACTTCATTTTGGACTCTTCTGTTGACCATGATGGTTACTCCATTTATTCTAAGGGATTCCTGCCCACGGTAGTAGATATAATGGTCATCTGAGTTAAATTCACCCATTCCAGTCCATTTTAGTTTGCTGATTCCTAGAATGTCAACATTCACTCTTGCCATCTCTTGTTTGACCACTTCCAATTTGCCTTGATTCATGGACCTGACATTCCAGGTTCCTATGCAATATTGCTCTTTACAGCATCGGACCTTGCTTCTATCACCAATCACATCCACAACTGGGTATTGTTTTGCTTTGGCTCAATTCCTTCATTCTTTCTGGAGTTATTTCTCCACTGATCTCCAGTAGCATATTGAGCACCTACCGACCCGAGGGGTTCCTCTTTCAATATCCTATCATTTTTCCTTTTCATATTGTTCATGGGGTTCTCAAGGCAAGAATACTGAAGTGGTTTGCCATTCCCTTCTCCAGTGGACCACATTCTGTCAGCCCTCTCCACCATGACTCACCCGTCTAGGGTGGCCCCAAACCCAAGGCATGGCTTAGTTTCATAGAGTTAGACAAGGCTGTGGTCTGTGTGATCAGACTGACTAGTTTTCTACCCCAAGGTCAGGAGCAGTGGCCAAGAGGAGCAACCCCACATCCAAGGAGTGGCAGCTGCGCCGAGAGGAGCTACTCATGTTCAAAGTCAGGAGGGGTGCCTGTGAGGAGATACCCCTCGTCCAAGGTAAAGAGCAGCGGCTGTGCTTTGCTGGAGCAGCTATGAAGAGATACCCCACGTCCAAGATAAGAGAAACCCAAGTAAGACGGTAGGTGTTGCGAGAGGGCATCAGAGGGCAGACACACTGAAACCATAATCACAGAAAACTAGTCAATCTGATCACAAGGACCACAGCATTGTGCCTGTTAGCCTTTGCCTTACATGTTGAGATGCTCCTATGTTGTGTGCATGGACAGTTACAGTTGTTATGTCTTCTTCTTGTATTGACCCCTTGATTATGTAGTGTCCTGCTTTGTCTCTTATGATATTCTTTATTTTAAAATCTATTTTGTCTGAAATAAGGATTGCCACTCCAGCTTTCTTTTGGCTTCTATTTGCATGGAATATCTTTTTCCATCCTTTTACTTTCAGTCTGTATATGTCTCTAGGTCTGAAGTGGGTCTTCTGTAGGCAGCATATATATGGGCTGTGTTTTTGTATCCATTCAGTCAGTCTGTATATTTTGGTTGGTGCAATTAAACCATTTACATTTAAGGTAATTATTGATACATATGTTCCTCTTGGCATTTTCTTGATTGTTTTGGGTTTGTTTTTGTAGGTCTTTCTTTTCTCTTGTGTTTACTGGCTATGTAAATCACTTTAGTATTTGTTGCAAGGCTGGTTTGGTGGTGGTGAATTCTCTTAACTTCGGCTTGTCCATAAAGCTTTTGATTTCTCTGTCAATTTTGAATGAGATCTTTGCAGGGTATAGTAATCGTGGTTGTAGGTTTTTCTCTCTCAGTACTTTAAATACATCTTGCCATTCCCTTTTGGCCTGTAAGGTTTCTTCTGAAAGAGTCGCTGTTAATCGTATGGGTTTTCCCTTGTATGTTACTTGCTGCTTTTCCCTTGCTGCTTTTAATATTCTTTCTTTGTGCTTAATCTCTGTTAGCTTGATTGATATGTGTCTCCATGTGTTTAACCATGTGTCTTCCTTGGATTTAACCTGTTGGGGACTCTCTCTGCTTCTTTGACTTGATTGACTATTTCCTTTCCCATGTTGGGGAAGTTTTCAACTATAATTTCTTCAAACATTTTCTCACTGCCTTCCTTTTTCTCTTCTTCCTCTGAGACCCTGTACCTCAAATGTTGGTGTGTTTAATATTGTCCCGAAGGTCTCTGAGGCTATCCTCAATTCTTTCCATTCCTTTCCCTTTATTCTGTTCTTCAACAGTTATTTCTGCCATTCTGTCCTCCAGCTCACTTGTCCACTCCTCTGCCTGTTATTCTGCCATTGGCCCCTTCTAGAGCATTTTTAGTTTCAGTAACTGTGTTATTCATCTCTGTTTTATTCTTTATTTCTTCTGTGTCCCTGGTGATTGTATTAACTGTGTTACATGCTTCTTGCATTTTCTCCATTCTATTTTCAAGTTTTCAGTGCATCTTTATTATCATTATTCTGAATTCTCTTTCAGGGAGATTATTTATTTCCTCTTCATTTATTTGGTCTTATGAGTTTCTACCTTGCTCTTTCATTTTTCTATATTTTTTTTTTTCCTAACTTGCTCCACCTGAGGTCTCCTTTTCCCAGGCTTTAGGGTTGTATTACTTCTTCCTTTTGGCTTTTGCTCTTGGAGGGAAATGTTGGTTGAGTGGCTTGTGCTGATTTCTTGTTGGGGGTGACTTGTGACTGTGTTCTAGTGGGAGGAGGTCAAGTAGGTAATTACAGAAATACTGGGACATACACACACTCACTTCCACACATACAGTTATAACCAAAGAGTTCTAAAGAAAAGAGTACCCGAGATTGACTTGGTAAATGAGGGAAACCAGAGGTGATATCAACAAACTAGTTAATGCTCAATCTGGAAATCCGAGCATAAGCAGAGGGCCAACTGAGGAATATAGCATAGAGAGCTCAACAAGTTAACTTACTTGGTGAAAGAAGAAAGATCAAGCAAAAAGGGGGGAGAATAAAAAAAGAGAGAGAAAAGAAAGAGAAGAAGGGAGGTAAAAGAGAAAAAGAAGATGTGGAGAAGAGGACTAAAAAATAAAAAATGAGAGAGAAAAGAAAAAATAGAAAAACAAAGATGGATAGATGGATGTGGAAAAGATTTTTATATATTCAGGAATAGCTACAGTTGGAAAATAACAGTAGGAGAGTCAGTTGAATATATCAAAACAAAATCCAAAAAACTCACCAAGAAAAAAAGGAAAAGAAAAAAGTGAGAAAGAAAAAAAATTTTTATGAATTTTTTTTCTTTCTTTTTTTGACAAGAAACACAAAGAGGAAATTTCCACAGCACTGCAAAAGGCTCATATGGAGGTGGAAATATAAGAAGAACTAAGCAGTGAGGGTTTTTTTTAAGAAAAAAAATCTTAAAATGAAATTTTTTTTAACAAGGCAAACAAAGAGGACAACTAATTGCACAGCACCACAAAAAGCTTATGTGATGGTGGAAATATGTTGGGGAATAAGCAGTGTGATTTATAAGAAGAAAGAATCTTTAAATGAATTTAAAAAAATTTTTTATAACAAGAAAAAGAGGAAAACTCCACAGTACCACTAAAGGCTAAAGTGAAGGTGGAGATATGTTGGGGGATTAAACAGTATGATTTATAAGAGGAGAAAAGAGAGAGAGAAAAGAAAAATAAATTTTAAAAGGTTCTCAAGGTCGTCGCTTTGGGTTACCAAGTCTGCCACTGAGGGTGCGGTTGGGTTAGTGTCCCCTGATGTCTTCTTGGTTGGGGGATCTTGCGCCTGTGTTCTGGTTGATGGAGCTGGATCTCATCTCTCTGAAGAACAGTGCAGGGTCCAGTAGTGGGTTTTGGAGTGTCTGTGGGTTAAGTATGCCTTTGGGCAGTCATTCTAGCTTTCATGGTGTTCAGTTCAGTTCAGTCCTCAGTCGTGTCCGACTCTTTGCGACCCCATGAATCGCAGCACCCCAGGCCTCCCTGTCCATCACCAACTCCCAGAGTTCACCCAGACTCACGTCCATCCAGTCGGTTATGCCACTGAGCCATCTCCTCCTCTGTCGTCCCCTTCTCCTCCTGTCCCCAATCCCTCCCAGCATCAGAGTCTTTTCCAGTGAATCTACTCTTTGCATGAGGTGACCAAAGTACTGGAGTTTCAGGTTTAGCATCATTCCTGAAGATTCTATTACCACAGCTGCCGCCAGCCCCTACCTGCCCCTGGGACCATTGCTGGTGCTTCTGTGCTCCTGTCCTGCCCTGTGCTGCTGGCCTAAACTTTCTAGGTAAGGTGCTTGTGTGTTTCCTTCTGTGCCGTGGCAACTTGTTTGGGCTTCCTTCAGCCCCTAAGCCCACCCTCTGCGTCGCGGGGTTTTGTGCCTTTGACCCATTTCCCGAGGTCCGTCCTCTGCATCGCAGGGTTTGTGTGCCCTTGTTTCATCTCACTGCCTGCCCTCTTTGTCTTGGGGGTTATTTGTTCTTCTTTTGGCTGTGCTGGGAGGGTCCTGTAGCATATAGCTTTTTATATGAAACTATCATTATCATTCATTTATAAGTAACCCGAAATTTCCATTTTTTCTTTTCAACTCAGAAATCAGATGTATAAAATAACAAGCAAAAATAAAGGGAAAAAGGGGAAGATCAGCGGAGGAGGCAGAGGAATAAGGAAAAGAAATAGCAGAGAAAGCACCTAGGGTGATGTTACTATTTCTACCATGAGGTAGAACTGTCTTTAGGTAAGAGCTCCTACTAAATTTTGACTCATTATAAGAAAGATCTTTGTGAAATTCAAGGTTGTCCAAAAAATGAAATGAACTGCCTTTTAAGAAAGTGAGTCTCTATTACAGGAGCTGTTCACACAAAAGAATGGGTGATCATAAGGCAAGGATATTGTGATAAGGGATTCAGACATGGAGTAGAGGAAATTCCCTGGCTATCCAGTGGTTAGAACTCCATGCTGCCATTGCTGAGGACCTGGGTTGAAACCCTGGTCGGGGAGTTAAGATGCCCACCAGCTGCACAATGTAGCCAAAAATAAATAAATAGGTACATGGAGTAAATTATTTTTACGATCTTTCTTACCCAGCATTCTATCATACAGTTTACTATAAAGTAAGACAAATGGTGATTGCAGCCATGAAATTAAAAGACGCTTACTCCTTGGAAGAAAAGTTATGACCAACCTAGATAGCATATCCAAAAGCAGAGACATTACTTTGCCAACAAAGGTCCATCTAGTCAAGGCTATGGTTTTTCCTGTGCTCATGTATGGATGTGAGAGTTGGACTGTGAAGAAGGCTGAGCGCCGAAGAATTGCTGCTTTTGAACTGTGGTGTTGGAGAAGACTCTTGAGAGTCCCTTGGACTGCAAGGAGATCCAACCAGTCCATTCTGAAGGAGATCGGCCCTGGGATTTCTTTGGAAGGAATGATGCTAAAGCTGAAACTCCAGTACTTTGGCCACCTCATGTGAAGAGTTGACTCATTGGAAAAGACTCTGATGCTGGGAGGGATTGGGGGCAGGAGGAGAAGGGGACGACAGAGGATGAGATGGCTGGATGGCATCACTGACTCGATGGAGTGAATTCCGGGAGTTGGTGATTGACAGGGAGGCCTGATGTGCTGTGATTCATGGGGTAGCAAAGAGTCGGACACGACTGAATGACTGAACTGAACTGAACTGAAGACAAATGGTGCAACAAAACTATTTTTAATTCAAGTAAATCCCCCACTGCAATAAACTCAACAGGAAAGCAAGAATGCTTTATTGAAATGTAATTGTGTTAAAATTAATAGCTTTCTTAAAACCACATTCCTAATCTGCAGAAGTTGTCGAATAAACAGATGAGATAAAGTTTCTCTACAGTTTGTTAATAAGTCAAAAGAAGAAATTTTTTTTTTAAAAAAAGAAGTATCATAAGCATTTTCTTTTTCTTAGTTCCTGAGTCTTTAGCACAGTTTTCCCTGATAGTTACTGATTTGGGGTTAATGGCTGGGATGTTCAAGATGTTGATGGAGTCTAAAAATATAGATGCCACCTCAAAACACAATAAATAAATTATAATCTACTCAGCTATAGCTCAGGTAAGAATTACCCACTTTTGCCTTTATTTCTGCCCCTAAACTGTTACTCAAACCAGGGTGTTTTGCTACCCATCCTTTATATGACTTGCCAGTTTCTAGTCTCAGGAAATGAATTGCCCTCTTGGGAGACAGACTTCTCTGCATCTAAGTAGGATATGTATAAAAAGATTTGCTGCCTAAGATATTAATTACCTGTTTTAAAACACAATTCCTTTTCTCATCTGTACTATTATCCTCCATCTTTCTGAAATCTTACTCACTTAGGACGACTTCCTATGCTAAAGTATAGCCAGAATCTTTAATCAGGTTCTGAAGCTAGGGAGCCTGTATAGACTCAACTCCTACCCCTTATTCCCAGGCTCTTCTTAGCTCTCCAAGTCATGTCTTTCTGTCCTTTCTCTTTTGAGCAGCACACCTATAATTTTTATTTAATACAATAAATATTATTTATTGTGCTAAATGGTGCATGGACTGAATATCTGTGTTCCCTCAGTATTAGATTAGATCATAAGGTTGGAAACTTAATGATGGGATTAATGGCCTTGGGAGAAAAAACCTGTCTTTCTCTCTCTCTCCCTCTCCTTTGCTTCTTTATCTCTGGATGGGAACTCACCAAGTCAGGGGCCATGTGACAATACAGTGAGAAAATAGCTATCTACTAGCCAGGAAAAGTCCTCACCAGAGAACAACTTGATCTTGGATTTCTCAGCCTCCAGAACTATGAGAAATAATTTTTTAATCTTTTAAGCTACTCAGACTATGGTATTTTGTTTTAACAGCCCAGGACAACAAAGACAGCAAGTGTGCCAAGTATATAGACTATTCTCATGTAGACCCTGTGTTGCAGTATCTTGTTTGGTCATTGGGTTTGTCTTTATTTTAAATGAAGGTCTTGATGTCTATGAACTCTACAACAGCAGAGTTAATTGATTAGTCAATGATGTAATGAACATATTTCTAAAGAAAATGGTGAGAAGCACTGCCTCTACCATGAACACAATTACAGAATCTAGAACCTCAAGTGGGGTAGCTTTCATTAGAGGACAAAATGAAGTGGCTCAATTCATTCTGGCTGATGGTAGTTTGACCAACCTATTATGAAAATTTATAACTCCAGAATCAATAAAGAGATGAAATTTAAAGGCCAGTGTGAAGAATTCCAATGGAAGCACCATGTCTCTGGTTTTTAACTAATTGTATGTACATTTCCAGGTATATCACTCTGGAATGAAGGAGAACTCAGAATACAAGTTGTTTTTTTTTTTTTAACTTTTTCTCTCCGTACAGCCCACACTCTCTTTCCTTCCCTGCCCCTGTGTCCATAAGTCTGTTCTCTATGTCTGTGTCTCCATTGCCGCAGAATACAGGTATCAGTTTGCACACATGTTTATAGCCCCAGCACTCAGCACAGTTTCAGATACATAATAGACACTCAGAATAGGTTTGTCTTAGTAAGGCACTTACATTTTCTCTGGTATTTTTAATGTAACTATATCCTACTACCACCATTTCTAGCATTCTGTAAATCTCTTCATCTATTCATTCAGTAAATACTTATTTGGCACCTATTCTATTGCCAGACCCTGCTCTGTGCACTGAGAATGCAGTAAATACAATAAAATCTTTGCTGTCACATACCTTACATTTAACTGGGAAAATAATCACCATCAAACAAACATATTAGAAAGTGTAATATGATGTCAAGCAGTATTAAATACCACCTAGGTAACTAAAGTTGAATAAATAAATATACGATTAAAAATGACAAATAGATGCTATTTTAGATAAGAAAGTGATGTTTGAGCAAGAATCTTTAGAAAGTAACAAAGCAGGTTCTCTGAATAGTGGAGTAAAGAGCATTCCACCAGAAAGAACGACAAACACAAAAGCTAAAAAACTTGCATCTCGTATGTTTGCGGAGTAGCAACTGAAACAAAATGAGCAATAAGAATGGGAAAATTAGGTCAGAATTGTGGATAGATGTCAAGTCACATGGACCTTTTAGGTGATTGTGAGGACTTGAATTTTTCTGATGGAAGTAGCGTTGATCTACAGCAATACTCTAGGTTCAAGTGTCCAACACAGCAACTCCGTCTTTCGATACATTATCCATAATTGGCTCTATTCCCTATCCTGTTCATTGCTTCTTTGCAATTTTTTTATACCCAGTAATTTGTTTCTTTTAATCCCTGTCATCTATTTTGTACCTCCTCCTACTCCCTCCCATCCTGTGGGTAACTACTAGTTTGCTCTTTGTATCTGTAACTCTACTTCTGTTTTGTTCCATTTGTTTTTAAAATTCCACATAAAAGTGAAAACGTAAAGTATTTCTCTTTCTCTGATTTACTCCACTAAGCAACCATATTGTTGCAAATGGCAAGATAGTATACAAGCACTCCTTTTCCACCACATTCTCACCAACATCCTCAGCTTTTCATTCCTGTGACTGACTGGTATTCCACTGTGTATATATACACCACATCTTTATCCATTCATCCGTTGATGAACATTTCAGTTGTTACCATATTTTAACTATTATAAGTAAAACACTGAGAATCAGGGCACCCAAAGCCAGCGCTCTGTGCCAACCTAGAGAAATAGGGTGGGGAAGGGGGTGGGAGGGGTTTCAGGACGGAGGGGACTGGTAAAAATCATCAAAATGCTGCAATTATCTTCCAATTAAAACAAGTAAATTTTCTTTTAAATAAAACATCGTGTTTCATGAAAATGAAAGTGAAAGTCGCTCAGCCATGTCTCTTTGCGACCCCATGGACTATATAGCCCATTGAATTCTCTAGGCCAGGATACTGAAGTGGGTAGCCTTTTCCTTCTCCAGGGAACCTTCCCAGCCCAGGGATGGAACCAGGTCTCCCACATTGCAGGCATATTCTTTACCAGCTGAGCCACAAGAAAAGCCCATATATCTTTCCAAAGTAGTATTTTCTTTCTTTCTTTCTTTTTTTTTTTTTTTTGATAAATACATATAAGTGGAATTTCTGGATAATATGGTATTTTTTTTTATAATTTTTAAAGAAATCTCTGTACAGTTTTTCAGGCATGTGTGCATGCTAAGTCACTTCTGTCATATCTGACTCTGTGAGACCCTATGGGCTGTAGCCTGCCAGATTCTTCTGTCCATGGGATTCTCCAGGCAAGAATACTAGAGTGTGTTGCCATGCCCTCCTCCAAGGAAGTGAGGGGATCACTTCCCGACCCAGTGATCAAACCTGTGTGTCTTTTGTCTCCTGAATTGGCAAGCAGATTCTTTACTACTAGAGCCACCTAGGAAGCCTGCAGTTTTTCATAGTGACTATCAGTTTACATTCCCACCAACAGTGTACAAGGATTCTCTTTTTCCACATCTTCGTCAATACTTGTTATTTCTTATCTTTTAATGATAGCCATTTGGATGTGCCTGAAGTGATATTTCATGGGCTTCCCAGGTGGAACTGTGGTAAAGCACCTGCCTGCCAAAGGTTCAATCCCTGAGTTGGGATGATTTCCTGGGGGAGGAAATGGAAACCCACTCCAGTATTCTTGCCTGGGAAATCCCATGGACAAAGAAGCCTGGTGGGCTACAGTCCATGGGGTCGCAAAGAGTCGGACACGACTGAGCAACAGAGCATGCGTGTGTGAGGTGATATCTCACGCTGCCTTGTATTTGCATTTCCCTAGTGATCAGTGATACTGAACATCTTTTCATGTGCCGGTTGGCCATCTGTATGTCTTCTATAAAAATATGCCTATTTAATTCCTCTGTTCACTTTTTAATCACATTATCTATTCTTTTATTGGGTTATATGAGTGCATGGGGTCACAAAGAGTCAGACACAATTGAGTGACTAACACTTTTTTATATATTTTGAATATAAACTACGTATCTCCCATTCAGTAGGCTGCGTTTTCATTTTGTGGTGGTTTCCTTTGCTATGCAAATTTTTAAGTTAAAATTATGTCCCATTCGTTTATGTTTACTTTTAATTCCTTTGAAAATACAGACTTATAAAAAATATTTCCTAAGATCAATGTCAAAGAGCACACTGTTTCTATGTAATCAAGGACTTTTATGATCTTCATAGTATTTATTAATACTCGGCATTATATTATAATTAATTATTCTTCTTTTTCTAATTCTTTTTGATGCAAAGTTAGGTTGTTTGAGAGTTCTCTCATTTCTTGAGGTAAGCCTGCTCAAACTTTCCTCTTACAACTGCTTTGCAGCATCTTGTAGACTTTGGAAAGCTGTGCTTCCATTTTCATTTGTCTCAAAGTATTGTTTGATTTCCTCTTTGATATCTTCATTGACCTATTTGCTTTTTGGTAACATATCGTTTTTTCCATTTTTTTGTAGTATAATTGATTTCATATTTCCTACCTATGTGGTCAGAAAGAATGCTTGATATAATTTCATTTTTCTTAAATTCATTGAGATTTATTTTGTGGCCTAGCAACTATTCTATCCTGGAGAGTGTCAAGTTCACATGAAAAGAATGTGTGTGCTGCTGTTTGAGGACAGAATATCCTATAGATATCTATTTATTCCCCCTGGTGTAATGTGTCATTTAAGGCTTTTGTGTCCTTGTTGATTTTCTATCTGGATGATTGATCCATTGATGTAATTGGGGTGTTAAAGTCCCCCACTATTACTATTATCAATTTCTCCCTTTATTTGTTTTAATATTTATTTAGTATACTCAAGTGCTCCTACATTAAGTGCATGTATGTTTACGGATATTATATGCTTTTTCTGTCTTGATCCTTTTATCACAATCAATGCCAACGTAAGTCTTTTGATTGGTGTATTTAATCCATTTACATTTAAGTGATTATTGATAGGCATTGCCATTTTGCTATTTTTCTAGTTGTTTTTTATACTTCTCTGTTTCTTCTTCTTTTAACCTCTTTTCTTTCGGTTTGATGATTTTCCTCAGTGTCAAATTTGAGTTCTTTCCTCTTTGTTTTTGTGTATTGACGATAGACTTTTGATTTGTGGTTACTATGGAGTTCATATATATCAACCTATAATTATGTCTACTTGTTTAGTGGTGATGAACTCTTACTTTTTCTTGTCTGGGAAACTATCTCTTTTTCAATTCTAAATGGCAATCTTTCTGGGTAAAATATCCTAGCGTGTAGGGCGTTTTTCTTTCAGCACTTTAAATATTTCATGCCATTCCTTTCTGGCCTGGAAAATTTCCGCGGAAAAGCCAGCTAATAACCTTATGAGGGTATCTTTATTTTGACTCTTTGTTTTTCTCTAAATTCTCTCTTTATCAAACTTTTGCCATTTAAATTTTGATATATCTTAGTGTGAATCTCCTTGAGTTCATCTTGTTTAGGACTCTCCGTGTTTCCTGGACCTGAATATCTGTTTCCTCCTTCAGATTAGGGAAGATTTCAACCATAATTTCATCAAATACTTTTTATGCCACGTCTTCTCTCTTTTTCTAGGACTTCTATAGTAAGACATTTGTTGCCCAAATGTCCCTTAATCTATGCTCATTAAAAAAATGTTTTTTTACTGCTCTGATTGGGTGATTTCCATTATTCTATCTTCCAGATTATGTGTTCGTATGTACTTACGTGTTTTTCTGTATCACCTGGGCTGTTATTAATTCCTTCTAGTGTATTTTTTATTTAAGTTACTATATTCTTCAGCTCCAACTGGTTCCTTTTTATATTTCTAGTTCTTTGTTAAAGTTTTCACTGTTCCTCTATTATTCTCCAAATTGAATGAGCATTTTTATTACTATTACTTTGAAATTTTATTGAGTAAATTATAACCATTTCATTAGGGTTTTTTCCTAGGTTTTACCTTATACTTTCATTTGGAACTTATTTCTCTGTCTTCTCATTTTCCTTGGATTTCTGTCTCTATGAAATCAAGTGAAATACATATTCTAGTCTTGAAGGTTTGTTCTTGTTGAGAATGATCTTATGCAGTCCGTTTGTGACCAGTGGCTTTGGTGGGAGAGCTGGATCTGAAGAGGTCACAAGGGACATCTTCTTCCAGGGTGCTCTGGTGACTGTTGGCTTCTTGGAGGTAAGACTGGAGTCAGAGGGGCTGCAGCCAAAGACAACTACAACCCAGGGCTTCTCCTGGGCTCACTGTTCATTGCTGCCCTGTTAGGGTCGGGATCAGAGTCCAGGGCCTGGAGCTCTATTTCTGAGCTGGTTTTACTTTTCCCTGATGTGTGGCAACAGTTGCAGTCTCTGACTTGTTTATGGGCAGAGGCAGGGCAAAAGGGGCTGAGCCACACTTTTAGGCTGGCTGCGGTTTCTCAGGCGCACAACACAGTGGTGGTCTTCACCTTTGCAGAGCACAGAGACAGAGCAGGAGGACTGAGCAGAAGCCCAGCGCAGGCTAGCGGACCTCACAGGGGCAGTCCTGTCAAGCCAGTTAGAGCACCAGGCCGTCTTCAGTCCACTACCTCTGCTCTAGGACAGGGAAAAAGCAAGTCTGTGAGCGTGTTTTTTGAGAGGGGAGTCTTGATTCCTTTTGACCCTTCAGTAAACCCCACTGGTTTTCAAGTTCATCAGGAATTTATCTTCCCAATGGTAGACCCCAGTGCTGGGTGCCTAAAGGGGAGCTTGAACCCTTCATTCATTAGAGAGGATCCTCAAGCCTGTGATATCTTTCTCCTCTTCCAAGTCACCTGCCAGGGATGGATCCCAGCTAGATCTTTTATCCTCCATTCCTACCAGGCTCCATGTGGTTCTTTCTTTGTATCCTTGGTTGAAGGAAAGCGTTTCTGTAGTCTTCAGGCTATTTTCAGTGAGAGTTTCTCTATACGTAGCTGTAGTTTTGATGTGTTCATGGTGTGTGTAGGAGGGGCAGGGAGTGATAATCTCAGGATCTTCCTACTCTACTGACTTCATCTCACTCTCAGGATTTCAGATTTTATTAAAAGCTGTGGAAAGACTTTTGAATCAAGGAGTGAAGTGAGATTTACACTTTTAACAGATCATTCTACTTTCTATGAGACTAGATCAGGTGAATGGTGGTGGGTAGTGGGGTGGATAGAAGGGGACTAAGGCCAGTTGGGAAGCTCTTGCTGTAATCTATAGGAGATGACATTGGCTTGGACCAAGGAATTTGTTAGACATGGTGACCAAAGATTAGATTCAAAAAAATAGTTTGCAGATGGGCCCAAAAGTTTTACTGGAATAAGAATATGTGAAGGAAAAAAAAAAAAAGAAAACCAAGAGTAAAGGATGACTAAAGTTTATAACTAACTGTTGTGAGAAACATAATAGAGAAACAGATTCAAGGAAAATACCATGAGCTTAGTATTAGACATATGGTCTGCATAGAAAAGTTAGGCACTTGGATAAATGGATATGGTATACAAAAGTTGTCTAAAAGGGGTCATCTGTTATGGTCTATTAGCGGTGGCCCAAAAGCTAGGTACAGAAAATCTTTCAAGAATTATTCATGCCAAAGTCCAAGAAGTTCAGGTAAAATGTAGACAGAGAATTGGCCATTAAATTTGGCAAGAGATGGGAAATCACTAATGATCTTGGCAAGAGCTGTTTAAAGTGATATGGACAAAAGCCCAATGAAAGTGAGAACAAGAAGAAAGAAAGTGGGAAAGAAGCAGAAAGAAAGTAAACAAGTAAGACAACTCTTTTGCTTTTCCCTTGATAAAGAGGGAGCAAAAAAAAATTATCCATATTTTAACATTTTTCTATTTATTTTTCTGCTGATATGACTTTGCTACTGAATTCTACCTCTTTATTCACCTTTATGTGGCCAGATTCTAATATTCAGTGAGTGCCCAATGAAAAGATTAAAAAGTCACGTGTGCTACCAAGTAACAATGCACTTTATTTATAGGGAAAATGCTAAAAAAGAAACCTCTGGGGCCCTAAACTTGTAAAATGAAATATAAAGTATTGACAGCAGAGATAGAGTTCTTACCATGGCTGATCTTTGGTAAATCCAATACAAGGATGAACAAACTGCTTTAGATAGCATGTTTTCAAGGAAAGCGTTATGTCACTGATGAGACGGTGTCTAGAAATGGAAGCTTTTCACTATTTATTTTCTTCCTTCTGCCTTTTTGATGAATATAAGAGTACTCTATGAGAGAATATGGATTTTAGCAGAGAAAAGAGAATGAAAGAAGAAAAAGTGAATGTTAAATTAAGATAAGGTCTCAAAAGCACAAGTAATTTTTCAGAGCATTCTAAATGTGAGGCACTGACCAAGTTAACACGGTACATATTTATAGAGCAAGCTTATGACTGATAGGGCAAATCATTAAGGGAGAAACTTGATGCAATTTTAAGTTCTATGAATGGGGAAAATAGGTTGCCTCTCAGAGCAAAATTTTTGAGGCATCTAATAATCAAAGAGGCTAGACAAAGCTTCCAGCAAAGATGGTAGTTACTCTGAATCGGAAAGGATGAGTAGCAGTTGGAAATGTATTAATTATGCCTCAATATGATTCAGTTGCCCATCAGTGTTTGCAACGTTCAAAGTCACTAGATTGGTTCTTTTATACTTTTCCCTGGTTAAGGTTGTTCATAAAACCTTTTGAGAAAAAAACAAAACACATAGTAGGTGATAACTACGTGCTCCTTTAAGAGACGTGCTGATGCTTAAGACAGGAGAAAATGCATTGTTTTAATGCTACTGTGAAAACAGAAACCAAAGCACACTCTTTCTAATTTAACTGTGAGTAACCTTTTTCTCAGTTTATAGTTGTGATACTTCTTTGTCTTCAGTGAAGTCTTTTCTTTCTGTCAGTCAGATAATATAATCACCTCCTTTTGCGTGATAATCATAGATAATTAATTTGGTAACAGTTCCTGTCCTGTTACGCTGTTAATTGGATGTCGGTGAATCATGTATCTCGCAACCTGTGAAAAAAGTGTATATGTGCTGGTTTTAAAAGGGCATGGATGCTCTCCTGATTTTGACTCCTGATTATTATTTTTTTAAAAACTGTCTTTAAAATATAGCTTGAGTGACTTTCCTGGTGACTTAGTGGTAAAGAATCCACCTGCCAATGCAGGAAATACAGGTTCCATCCCTGGCAGGGGAACTAAGGTGCTGCAGGGCAACCAAGCCCATGCACTTCAGCTACTTAACCTGAGCACCACAATGAGAGAGCCCACACGCCCCTGAGACCACACACCACAACTAGGGAGAAGGCGCATTCCCCAAGGAAGAGCCCGCATGCCACGAGGAAAGGTCTTAGGTACCAGCAGCTAAGGCCCAGTGCAGCCAAAAAATAAACAAAATTTTTAAAGTTGACAGAAAAGAACAGTATCCAATCATACAAATGGTTGCTTCTGTTGAAAGCAAAGAAGAGGTGAGTTGCATGGATGGATGATGGTTAAAGAGGACTTGGCTTTACATATAAAGTCTCATTTCCTTTAAAAAAAAAAAAAAAAAAAGACTGGAAACCAAGATGGTTAATAGTTGTTGATTCTGGAAGGTGGGCATGAGTGCTTTATTGTTCTGTGAACTTTATTTTTCTATTTCTCAAAGTAAAAATTATAATGTTTTTAAAATGAAAGAGCTACATTATCAGAACTGATGACTGGAATTTTGCTGAATGAGAAGCAAACAAGCAAAAGGTCTTTGGTATATGCAGATTTGGGCAAATGTTGTGAATCAGTAGAAGATACATGTGACCGAGCCAGGCTGGGTTCTCCTGTTGAGTCTATGCAACATTCAAATGTATTATAAAGCTCCTTCTTGCCCCAGGATCTTTGCACATGTCTCAATTCATGCCTTCCACTGCATATCCCACCCCTGAAGACACCCATCCAACTAGCTGTCACTCATCTTCCAGTTCAATTCAGTCATTCAATTGTGTCTGACTCTTTGCAACCCCATGGACTGCAGCACGCCAGGCCTCCCTGTCCATCACCAACTCCCGAAGTTTACCCAGATTCATGCCCATTGAGTTGGTGATGCCATCCAACCATCTCATCCTCTGTCATCCCCTTCTCCTCCTGCCTTCAATCTTTCCCAGCATCAGGGTCTTTCCAGATGAATCAGCTCTTCACATCAGGTGGCCAAAGTATTGGAGTTACAGCTTCAACGTCAGTCCTTCCAATGAATATTCAGGACTGATCTCCTTTAAGATGGACTGGTTGGATCTCCTTGCTGTCCAAGGGACTCTCAAGAGTCTTCTCCAGCAATCATCCTCCAGGTCCCAACTCAAACACCCCTTCCTGGAAAAGTGTCCCTGACCCCACCACCACCCACCACATCAGTTACTGCTATTCACTTGTGTTTATTTGTTCGTGTTCTTTCTCCCTCACTAGAGTCTACAATCCATGGGGGAGATTTTCCAGTTTCTCAAATCAAACTCCTTGAGGTAACACTGGTCACCTTTCTATCATCTCCCATATTCAATTGTCAGAAATCCTATTGACTCCACCTCAAAAGAGATCCAAAATCTGCCCCCTTCTCACCACTTTCATCACTACTAACATACTCCAAGCCGCCATCGCTGTCTACCCGCCTTCTTCCACTGCTGGCTCTTACAGACCTTCCTCCACCAAGAAGCCAGAGGAATCCTTTGGAAGCAAGTCAGAAATGCCACTTCTCTGCCTCTGACACCCACAAAATGAAATGCAGAGTCCTTACCTGGGCCCATAAGGCCCAGCGGAACTGGCCTGCTGACTCTCAGTTCTCATCCACACCCTGCCTTTCCTCTCCCTTCTTTCTCACCAGCCTTCAGCATCCCCCACACCAGCCATGGCCTGGCACTTAGCCTTGGCACTTGACCTCTCTACCGCCTTCAGCCATTCTCCTTGCAGGTACTCACAGTGCTTGCCTTCACTTCATTCCGCTTGCTACCCAAGAGTCATGTTTTCAGGCACCATCCCTACAGTCCCTTCATCCTGCTTTGTCTTCAAAGTTCTTATCCTTACATGCTATATTTTATAAATGGCTGTTTATTAGTCAGTTATTGGTCTCTGACCATTAGAGCGCCTCAAATCCATGGGGGCAAAAAACGTTTGTCTCCCAATGCTATATTTTCAATGCCTTGAACAAAGCCTGGAATATAGTATAAATGTAGAAAATAGTTGGAACTTCCCTGGTGGTTCAGCGGCTGAGATTCCTCACTGGCAGTGTGGGGGCATTCAGGTTCAATTCCCGGTTAAGGAATGCCACGTGCCACAACTAAAAGACCCTGCATGCCATAGTTATGACTTGGCTCAGCTAAACAGATGAATGAATAAATAAATAAAAACATAGAAAGTAGTCATTGAAATACCTTTTTAACTGAACAAGGAAAAATAGCTTGCCTTATCTTGGTAAAAATAGCTTGTCTATTTTAGTAGAACTTACACTTTTGAGAAGCACGCTTGGAACATAAACTCTCAACAAACATTTTTGAATGAATGAAGTCCATGTCAATGTCAAGAATAAGAATGAGAGAGCTTTTCCCTCCATTGGGATTACCTGCCAATGATGGTCAGTTATTCTGATAGTGAAAAATGTAAGAAGTCTATGAGAAAGAAACAGAGGGTCTTTGGTGGCATTAGAGAACAAATGTAGAAGAATGAAATTATCTAGGAAGAGGAAAAGTGTGCACAAAATTTAGGAAGGGAACTAACATTTATTGTCATAATTGTACTCAGAGTACTCCAGACATAGCAGTAGACTCATAAAAATGTACATATTCTCAAAGCTCTGTGAGATAAATGTGATTATTTTACAGAGAAAGAAACAGGCTTGGACAGGTTAATTAAAATGAGGTTCCAAATCTAACAGTTGGAGACTACCTGATTAGTACAGTGTCGAAAACCACCTTTAGGAACTGTTCTCTGCTCATAAGTTTTAAAAGCATTTTTATCCCCCAAAATATTTTGCACTAAGTCAGCATGCACCAAGTATTTGTTGAATGAATGAAAGATCATGTCACAAACAACTATTCCAAAGGTAGATAGAAACCCAAAGGGGAAAAAGGTAGGTTGACAGTGAATTCTTTTAAAGAATTCTGTTCTTTCAACACCAAAATATACTTGGTAGGAAAATGAGAAAATAGCACTTGCCAAAAGATTAATTGAGAACGTGGTCTAATCATCCTCTGGAGCATTAAGCCAACCTAAACAGAAAGGTATTTTCAGCTTTGAAGAGTTGTTCTTATGCATGCAGAATTATAAATGGCGTAATTTCCCCTATATCTCCATAATTAACAGAATATTTATTGATCAGCACAAAGCACACAGTCTCTGGAGACATGATTTGTGTGAGTGCTTAGCTTTTTGAAAGCTTAAATCACTGTAGTCAGTATTAAAAAATGAACTGATAGTAAACGGGGTATAATTAATCCACCTATTCTATTTGCACATGAACATCTTTTCATGCTAAATATCTCATTCATTTAGGAGAGAATACAAATGTGTTACAATGACAGAATAAAAAATAAATTGGAACTTTTATTTTGCCTGCAATATTCCTGTCTGTAACTTACTCAGATTTCTGACATACTGTGCGAGTTTAAAATGCTTCTCAACTTCTGTCTGCAAATTACAGGTGCAGAGAACAGTCTACACAGAGGATGCAGGGAACAGTCTGGGTCCCCGAGGAAGCACGTGTGCTCACGCTGGACTGTTTCTCCCCACGGCTCTCCAGCAAGTTCTGCTTTGTATCACTTGATTGTCACCTGTAGGCTGCACCTCCAGGCCTCTTGCCAGCAGGTTTCTTACTTGGCTTGGACAATAAAGCAGTGCTGGTGGAAGGGTGGAAGAAAGAAGGAAGCCAGGGTGTCTCCCTGCCCCACTCTGCCCAGGTGGTCTCAGGACTGGGCCAGCACTTGCCACTCCTTTGTGCCTCCAGCCAACTTCAGACCGTTCCGCCTGGTGACTTTGGCCCCTGAACTCTAATGACACTATATCCCTTTGTGGTCCAGGCCAGAGGTGATCATCTCCTTGTCTGCTTCACTATCACCTGTTGCCTTCCCAGTTGTTCATTTCCTGTGTAATCAATCCCTGAATTAAAAATCCATTGTTCTTAACAGTTTAAGTGGTTAATGTTTCTCTGATTACCCCCAATTGATATAATACCCTTGAGAGGAGGGACCTAGTTTGCTTTATCACTGCTATATCCTAGTACCTGGGAAGGAAAGTACAAGGTATGCATTAAGTAATCAATTCAAATATGCTAAATGAATGAATAGAAAATGCATCCTTCCATTAGCAGTTTTCAAAGTTTATCAAGCATCAAACTACCTAGAAGATTTTTTAGTAACATATTCAGTTATCTTTTTACATCCTGCTTTCCCAAGTTTCTGATTCAGTAGGTTTAGGAAGACGCACCAAAACTTACATTTCTAATAAGTTTCCAGGTAATGTTGATGTTGCTAGTCCAGGTACCACACATTGAGAACCAGTACTTTAGTTCATGAAGTATCCTGCTTATAATCTAGCCAGAATATACACACTAGAGTAAAAAAAAAAAAAATCAAAAAGCACTAGCATTTCTTATTAGTGATTTGGCAATCATCTTCAATTACTTTAGCCGTATTAAATTTTTTATTTGAAAGCAAGGAGTTCTAATATCTTCCTAACCTTTTACCAGGAGTGGTCATTACCAGCCAATTAAGCCCTTTTAAAAACAATCTTATTTTAAGTTTTCACTTGATCCTTTCTTTTAAGTCAAATATTGAAGAAGGAATGGCCATAAAACAGATTGAAAAGTTCAGAACTCTTGTTCTTTTATATAAAGAGCATGAGGAAAATAAATTTCACAAATCAGTACTTATAAATCTCACAGTTCTCATGGTGGAGTGGAAGAATTTGCACTCGCCTTGCCCTGTGGGAGCACCAAAATTGCAAATAGCTGTTGAACAACCATGGATAAGAGATCACTGGATGCCTCCAAAAAAAAAAAAAAAAAAAAACCCATGTCCAAGGACAAAGAAGAAGCCACAATAAGACAGGAGGAGGAGCATTAACGTGACAAAATTAAACCCTATACCCACTGATGGGTGACCCACAGACTGGAAAACAGTGGCACTAGAGAAGATCTTGCACTGTCTTGAAGGTTTTAGGCCCCCATTCAGCTCCTCGCCCTGGGTTCTGGCAGAGGGACTGGGAATCCCCAGAGAAACTGTCTTTGAAGGCCAGCAGGATTGGATGACAGGGCTTCCACAGGACTGGGGGAAAAGGAGACTCTACCCTTGGAGGGCACAAACAAAACCCTGTGTGCACCAGGACCCAGGGGAGAGGAACAAGGACCCCACGGGAGACTGAGCCAGACCTCCCTGTGAGTGCTCGAGGGTCTCCTGCAGAGACGAGGGTGCACAGTGCCCACCAAGGGCACGGGGCTCCAGCAGCAGCGTTCCTGGGAGATATGTCTGGATGTAAGTCCTCTTGGAGGTTGCTATTAGCCCTACCACAGAGAGTGTGGACTCCAGGATTAGATCAACCTCAGGCCAAACAACTAACAGGGAGGGAGCCCAGCCCCACCCAGCAGCACACAGTAGGATTCAGGTTTTACTGAATACATCCCTGCCCATCAGAGCAAGACCCAGGTGTCCTTCCATTCTTTAACTCCATACAAAAACATAAACTCAAAATGGAGGAAAGACCAGACGCTGTAAAACTCCGAGAGGAAAACATAGGCAGAACACTCTCTGACATACACCACCGCGACATTCACCTTCCAGAATAACGGATATAAAAGCAAATATAAACAAAAGGGAATCTCAGTTCAGCTCAATCGACTCTTGGACTGTAGTACGCCAGACCTCCCTGTCCGTCACCACTTCCCAGAGCTTGCTCAAACTCATGTCCATCAAGTCAGTGATGCTATCCAATCATCTTCTTTTCCATAGTTCCCTTCTCCTCTTGCCTTCAATCTTGTCCAAAATCAGGGTCTTTTCCAGTGAGTCAGCTCTTCACATCATGTGGCCAAAGGACTGGAGCTTCAGCTTCAGCATCAGTCCTTCCAATGAATATTCAGGGCTGATTTCCCTTTGGATTGACTGGCTTGATCTCCTTGCAGTCCAAGGGACTCTTAAGAGTCTTCTCCAACACCACAGTTCAAAAGCACCAATTCTTGGGAGCGCAGCTTTCTTTATTGTCCAACTCTTACATCCATACATGACTACTGGAAAAATCATGGTGGTGGTTTAGTCACTAAGTTGCGTCTGACTCTTGTGATTCCATGGACGTTAGCCTGTCAGGCTCCTCTGTCCATGGGATTCTCTAGGCTAGAATACTGGAGTGAGTTGCCATTTCCTTTTCCAGGGGATCTTGTCGACCCTTTGACTACACGAATCTTTGTTGGCAAAGTAATGTCTCTGCTTTTTAATATGCTGTTTAGTTTGGTCATAGCTTTTCTTCCAAGGAGCAAGAGTCATTTAATTTCATGGCTGCAGTCACAATCTGCCATGATTTTGGAGCCCAAGAAAATAAAGTCTGCGACTTTTTCCTCTGTTTTCCCATCTAGTTGCCATGAGGTAATGGGACCGGATTCCACGATAGCTCAGATGGTAAAGAGTCTATCTGCAGTGCTGGAGACCCAGGTTCCATCCCTGGGTTGGGAAGACCCCCTAGAGGAGGAAATGGCAACCCACTGCAGTATTCTTGCCTGGGATATCCCATGGATGGAGAAATCTGACAGGCTACAGTCCATGGGGTTGCAAAGCTGGACACAACTGGGTGACTTCACTTCTCTTCACTTCAATGGGACTGGATGCCATGACTGGATGCCAGTTTTTTGAATGTTGAGTTTTAAGCCAACTTTCTAACTCTCCTCTTTCACTTTCATCAAAAGACTCTTTAGTTCTTCACTTTCTGCTGTAAGGGTGGTGTCTTCTACATATCTGAGGTTATTGTTATTTCTCCCAGTGATCTTGATTCCAGCTTGTGCTTCATCCAGTCCAGCATTTCGCATGATGTACTCTGTATAGAAGTTAAAGAAGCAGGGTGACAATATACAGCCTTGACGGACTCCTTTTCCTATTTGGAACCAGCCTGTTGTTCCACGTTCAGTTCTAACTGTTGCTTCCTGACCTGCATACAGATTTCTCAGGAGGCAGGTCAGGTGGTCTGGTATTCCCATCTCTCTCAGAATTTTCCACAGTTTATTGTAATCCACACAGTCAAAGGCATTGGCATAGTCAATAAAGCAGAAGTAGATGTTTTTCTGGAACTCTCTTGCTTTTTCCATGATCCAGCGGATGTTGGATATTTGATTTCTGTTTTCTCTGCCTTTTCTAAAAACAGCTTGAACGTCAGAAAGTTCACGGTTCATGTACTGCTGAGGCCTGGCTTGGAGAATTTTGAGTATTACTTTAATAGCATGTGAGATGAGTGCAATTGCGTGGTAGTTTGAGCATTCTTTGGCATTGCCTTTCTTTGGAAATGGAATGAAAACTGACCATTTCCAGTCCTGTGGCCACTGCTGAGTTTTCCAAATGTGCTGGCATATTGAGTGCAGCACTTTCACAGCATCATCTTTCAGGATTTGAAACAGCTCAACTAGAATTCCATCATCTCCACTGGCTTTGTTCATGGTGATGCTTTCTAAGGCCCACTTGACTTCACATTCCACTATGTCTGGCTCTAGATGAGTGATCACACCATCGTGATTATCCGCATCATGAAGACGTTTTTTGTACAGTTCTGTGTATTCTTGCCACCTCTTCTAAATATCTTCCGCTTCTGTTAGGTCCATACCATTTCTGTCCTTTATCGAGCCCATCTTGCATGAAATGTTCCCTTGGTATCTCCAGTTTTCTTGAAGAGATCTCTAGTCTTTCCCACTCTGTTGTTTTCCTCTATTTCTTTGCATTGATCACTGAGGAAAGCTTTCTTATCTCTTCTTGCTATTCTTTGCAACTCTGCATTCAGATGCTTATATCTTTCCTTTTCTCCTTTGCTTTTCACCTCTCTTCTTTTCACAGCTATTTGTAAGGCCTCCCCAGACAGCCATTTTGCTTTTTTGCATTTCTTTTCCATGGGGATGGTCTGATCCCTGTCTCCTGTACAATGTCACAAACCTCATTCCATAGTTCATCAGGCACTCTATCTATCCGATCTATGCTTACTTAACCTCGCTTTCCAGAATGTTTGGCTCTAGGTGAGTTATCACACCATCATGGTTATCACGGTCATTAAGATATTTTTGGATCGTTTTGTGTTTCTTGCCACCTCTTCTTAATATCTTCTGCTTCTGTTAGGTCCATACAGTTTCTGTCTTTTATTGTGCCCATTTTTGCATGAAATGTTCCCTTTGTATCTCTAATTTTCTTGAAGAGATCTCTAGTCTTTTCCATTCTATTGTTTTCCTCTATTTCTTTGTCTTGATCACTTAAGACTGTTTTCTTATCTCTCCTTGCTATTCTTTGAAACTCTGCATGCAAATGGGTATATCTTTCCTTTTCTCCTTTGCCTTTCACTTCTTTTCTTTTCTCACGTATTTATAAGGCCTCCTCGGACAAACATTTTGCCTTTTTGCATCTCTTTTTCTTGGAGATGGTTTTGATCACAGCCTCCTGTTCAATGTTACAAACTTCCATCCATAGCTCTTCAAGCACTCTATCTATCAGATAATCCCTTGAATCTAGTCACTTCCACTGTATAGTCATAAGGGATTTGATTTAGGTCACACCTGAATGATCAAGTGGTTTCCCCTACTTTCTTCAATTTGAATCTGAGTTTTGCAATAAGGAGCTCATGATCTGAGCCACAGTCAGCTCCTGGTCTTGTTTAAAACAAGGAATTCTAGCCATGTGTGACAGCATGGTTGGACCTTGAACGTATCCTTCCAAGTGAAATAAGTCATACAGATTAATACTGTATGATCTCACTTATATGTGGAATCTCAGTAAAGCTCATAGAAAATTAAGCCAGACTGTGGTTACCAGAGGCAGGGAAGAAATGGAGGAAGGTGGTCAAAGGTACAAACTTCCATTTATAAAATAGGTATGAGAGAAGTAATAGGATGGCTGTGATGCACGTGAAAGTCAGGACAGTAAGTTCTGAGTTCTCATCACAAGAATTTTTCCTTTTATTCTTTCTTTTTATTGTATCTATAACAGAAGACAGATGTTACTTCAACTTATTGTGGTAATTATTTCACAGTAGATGTCAATCAAACCCCCATGCTGTTTTCCTTAAACTTAGCGGTGTGTGTCAATTATTTTTCAATAAAACTGGAAAAAAAATTTTGAAAAAGATAGAATCTATTTTCTGGGAACATTCCAGTTAGAGCATTTAGGTTTATGAAGTATGCAAGTACTTCAAATGATCCTGGTTACAAAACATTAGATGATGGATAGATAGCTAGGTCAAATGTGGCAAAATGTCAATAACTGCTGAAACTGAAGAAGTATACACAAAAATTTTTAAATACTATGACTGTAACTCTTAGATAAAATTTATTTCAAATAAATTTAGTCATCTCAAAATAAATACTTTTTTTTCTCAAAATTCCGTTCTATATATCTGTGTCTCTTTTGCTGTCTCGCATACAGTGTTATCATTACCATCTTTCTAAATTCCATATATATGTGTTAGTATACTGCATTAGTGTTTTTCTTTCTGGCTTACCTCACTGTATAATAGGCTCCAGTTTCATCCACCTCATTAGAACTGATTCAATGTATTCTTTTTAATGGCTGAGTAATACTCCATTGTGTACATGTACCACAGCTTTCTTATCCATTCATCTGCTGATGGACATCTAGGTTGTTTCCATGTCCTGGCTATTATAAACAGTGCTGCGATGAACATTGGGGCACATGTGTCTCTTTCAATTCTGGTTTCCTTGGTGTGTATGCCCAGCAGTGGGATTGCTGGGTCATAAGGCAGTTCTATTTACAATTTTTTTTTTTAAGGAATCTCCACACTGTTCTCCATAGTGGCTGTACTAGTTTGCATTCCCACCAACAATGTAAGAGGGTTCCCTTTTCTCCACACCCTCTCCAGCACTTATTGCTTGTAGACTTTTGGATAACAACCATTCTGACTGGTGTGAAATGGTACCTCATTGTGGTCTTGATTTGCATTTCTCTGATATGAGTGATGTTGAACATCTTTTCACGTGTTTGTTAGCCATCTGTATGTCTTCTTNTTTGCATTCCCACCAACAGTGTAAGAGGGTTCCCTTTTCTCCACACCCTCTCCAGCATTTATTGCTTGTTGACTTTTGGATCGCAGCCATTCTGACTGGTGTAAAATGATACCTCATCGTGATTTTGATTTGCATTTCTCTGATAATGAGTGATGTTGAGCACCTTTTCATGTGTTTGTTAGCCATCCATATGTCTTCTTTGGAGAACTGTCTATTTAGTTCTTTGGCCCATTTTTTGATTGGGTCATTTATTTTTCTGGAATTGAGCTGCATAAGTTGCTTGTATATTTTTGAGATTAGTTGTTTGTCAGTTGCTTCATTTGCTATTATTTTCTCCCATTCTGAAGGCTGTCTTTTCACTTTGTTTATAGTTTCCTTTGTTGGGCAGAAGCTTTTAATTTTAATTAGATCCCATTTGTCTAGTTTTGCTTTTATTTCCAGTATTCTGGGAGGTGGATCATAGAGGATCCTGCTGTGTTCATTTCTTACTGTTGCTTCTTCATCTACATACAGATATCTTAGGAGGCATGCAAGTGGTCTGCTATTTCCATCTCTTTAAGAAATTTCCAGTTTGCTGTGATCCACATAGTCAAAAGCTTTAGAGTAGTCAATAAAGCATAAGATGATGTTCTTCTGGAATTATCTTGATTTATCTATAATCTAAAGTATGCTGGCATTTTGTTATCTGGTTGTTCTGACTTTATTAAATCCAGCTTGAACATCTGGAAGTTCTGAGTTCAGGTACTGTTCAAGTCTGCTGCTAAGCTGCTAAGTCACTTCGTTGTGTTTGACTCTGTGTGACTCTTCAGACAGCAGCCCACCAGGCTCCCCCGTCCCTGGGATTCTCCAGGCAAGAACAGTGGAGTGGGTTGCCATTTCTCTCTCCAGTGTATGAAAGTGAAAAGTGAAAGTGAAGTCACTCAGTCATGTCTGACTGTTAGCAATCCCATGGACTGCAGCCTACCAGGCTCCTCCATTCATGGGATTTTCCAGGCAAGAATACTGGAGTGGGATGCCATTGCCTTCTCCGACTGTTCAAGTCTAGCTTGGAGAATTTTGATCATAACTTGGGTAGTATGCGAAATGAGTGCAATTTTGTGGTAGTTTGAGCATTACTTGACATTGCCTTTCTTTGGGATTGGAATGAAAACTGACCTTTTCCAGTCCTGTAGCCATTGATGTGTTTTCCATATTTGATAGCATATTGAGTATAGAACTTTAGCAACAGCATCATTTAGGATTTGAAATAGCTCAGCTGGAATTCCACCACATCCACTAGTTTTGTTCTTAGTGGTACTTCCTTATTCCCACTTGACTTGGCACTCCAAGATGTCTGGCTCTAGGTCACACCAATTGATCATACCATTGTTTTTTTCTAGGTCATTAAGATCTTTTTTGTATAATTCATCTGTGTATGCTTGCCACCTTTTCTTAATATCTTCTGCTTCTATTAGGTTGACACTGGTTTTTGTCCTATATTGTGCCCATCTTTGCCTGAAATGTTCCCTTGGTATCTCTAATTTCCTTGAAAAGAACTCTAGCCTTTCCCAATTTATGGTTTCTGTCTATTTCTTTGCATTGTTAACTTAGGAAGGCTTTCTTATCTCTCCCTTTTATTCTTTGGAACTCTGCATTCAGATGGATATATCTTTCTTTTTCTCCTTTTAGTTTCACTTCTCTTTTCTCAGCTATTTCTAAGGTCTCCTCAGGCAGCCATTTTGCCTTTTTGCATTTATTTTCTTGGGAGTGGTTTTGATCTTCATCTCCTGTACATTGTCACGAACTTCTGTTCATAGTTCTTCAGGCATTGTTTGTCAGATCTAATCCCTTGAATCTATTTGTCACTTCCACTGTGTAATTGTAAGGGATGTGATTTAGGTCCTACCTGACTGGTCTAATGGTTTTCGGTACTTTCTTTAAGTCTGAGTTTTTCAATGAAGAGTTCATGATCTAACCTACAGTCAAGTCCCAGATTTGTTTTTGCTGACTGAATATAGTTTCCCCATCTTCAGATATAAAGAATATAATCAATCTCATTATGGTATTGACCATCCAGTGATGTCCACATGTAAAGTCATCTCCTGTGCTGTTGGAAGAAGATATTTGCTATGACCAGTGCATTCTCTTTGCAGAACTCTGTTAGCCTTTGCCCTGCTTCATTTTGCATTCCAAGGCCAAACTTGCTTTTTTGCCAAGTATCTCTTGACTTCACTTTTGCGTCCAGTCCCCTATGATAGAAGGTCTTGTAGATCCTCATAGAACCATTCAACTTCAGCTTGTTTGGCATTAGTGGTTGGGACATAGACTTGGATCACTCTCATACTGACTGCTTTCCCTCGGAAATGAACAGAGGTCATTCTGTCATTTCTGAGACTGAACTCAACTACTGCATTTCAGTCTCTTTTGTTGACCATGAACTGAAGTGAAGTGAAGTGAAGTCAGTCACTCAGTCGTGTCCAACTTTTTGCGACCTCATGGACTGTAGCCTATCAGGCTCCTCAGTCCATGGGATTTTCCAGGCAAGCATACTGGAATGGCTTGCCGTTTCCTTCTCCAGGGGATCTTCCTGACCCAGGGTTTGAACCCAGGTCTCCCGCATTGTAGGCAGACGCTTTACCATCTGAGCTACTAGGAAACCCCCTGTTTACCGTGAGGGCTACTCCATTTCTTCTAAGGGATTCCAGCCCACTGTGATATAGTAGCTATAGTAGTTGCTACTATGTAGCTACCATGGTCATTAGTAGCTATAGTCGCCTGTAGTAACTATAATGTAGTAGTAGTAGTACATTAGTAGTAGCTAATGGACTTCCCTGGTGGCTCAGATGGTAAAAGCATCTGCCTACAATGCAGGAGACCCGGGTTCAATCCCTGGGTTGGGAAGATCCCCTGGAGAAAGAAATGGCAACCCACTCCAATACTCTTGCCTGGAAAATCCCATGGACGGAGGAGCCTGGTAGGCTACAGTCCATGGGGTTCCGAAGAGTAGGACACTACTGAGCAACTTCACTAATGGTATCTATAGTAGCTATAATGATCATCTGAATTAAATTTGTCCATTGCCGTCCATTTTAGTTCACTGATTCCTAAAATGTTGATGTTCACTCTTGCTATCTCCTGTTTGACCACTTCCAATTTACCTTGATTCATGGATCTAACATTTCAGGTTCCTATGCAATATTGTTTTTTACAGCATTAGATTTGACTTTCACCACCAGACACATCCACAACTGAGTGTTGTTTCCACCTTGGCTCAGTCTATTCATTCCTTCTGGAGCTATTTCTCTGTTCTTTTCCCATAGTATATTAGGCACCTATAGACCTGGGCAGTTCATTTTTCAGTGTCATACATTTTTACCTTTACATACTGTTCATGTTCTCCAGGAAATAATGCTGAAATGGTTCATTATGCCCTTCTCCAGTGGACCACACTTTGTCTTTTCCATGACCCTTCCATTGTGGGTGGCCCTACATGGCATGGTTCATAATTTCCTTGAGTTAAATAAGATTGTGACCTATGTGATCAGTTTGCTGGTTTTTGTGATTGTGCTTTTCATTGTGTTTGCTCTCTGATGGATGAGGATTAGGCTTGTGTAAGCTTTCTGGTGGGAAGACTGGCTATGGGTAAAATTGGGCCTTTCTGCGGTTGCAGGGCCATGTTCAGTAAATCCCTAATCCAATTTTCAGCTGATGTGTGGGGCTGTGTTCTCTCCCTGTAGTTTGGCTGGAGGCCAAACTATGGTAGGGATAACTATGGCAGCCTTCTTTAAAGGACTTATACCAGGTGGCATAAAATGTTGCAGCTCCTAGGGTTGTTGTAGTCAGTGCCCATGACTCTGTGGCATCCCACTGTCAACTCACACCTCTGACAGAGACTCCCTGACACTCACAGGTAAGTCTAGCTCAGGCTCTTGTGGGGTCGTTGCTCCTTTCTCCTGAGTCCTGTTGTGTACAACGTTTTGGTGGACCCTCCAAGAGTCTGTTTCCCTGGGTGTTCTCAGTCTTTTGCTGGATCTCCAGGTTGGAAAATCTGCTGTGGGCCCTAGAACTTTTGCACCAGTGTGAGAACTTTGGTATAATTGTTCTCTAGTCTGTGGGTTGTCTGCTTGGTAGCTCTATAGTGGGGCTAACTGTGACCTTCTCCAAGAGGAGTTATGCCATATTCCACACCTCCTAGGTCTGCTTCAGCTAGAGCTCTTGTCCCCAGAGCAGGTCACCACTGACCCTGCCTCTGCAGGGGACATTCAGACACCCAAAGGCAGATTTTTCTCAGTCTCTTGTGGGGGTCACTTCTCCTTTCCCTCAGTCCTGATGCACACAAGGTTTTGTTTATCCCATCTGAGTATCTCTGGTGGGTCTGAGACTTGATTTTAAACATGATTGCATCCCTATACTGTATTGTTTGGGCTTTTTCTTTGCCTTGGACATGGAGTATCTTTTTTGGTGGGATCCAGCATTTTCCTATGTTGATAGTTGTTCAACAGCTAGTTGCAATTTTGGTGCTCTTGCAAGAGAAAATGAGTGTACAACCTTCTACCTCACCATCTTGACAAATTAGGGTGATTTTAAAGGGAAAAATGTTTCCATATATCTTAATTTCTATGTTGTTAATTATCTTTATAGTTTTGTATTTACTGATTAACTCTCATGTCCTATATGTCTTCTGATTACTATGTTACATTATCACAAAAGTTTAATTGAATTGTTAAAAGGATATTCTAAGTTTGCTTCTGAAGCTCATCACAGTAATCTATCTTTGGATGAAGATCAGATGTCACATGACTTGCAATCAGGCAATTATTCATTCTGGAAAAGACATCATTTAAAGGGCATTCTCCAACCTAGACAGAAGGACTTTTATCAGAGGAGAAATCAGAAACACCCCAAGATATGGAGATGACATGCTTATTTACAGTTTTTTATTTGATTTCTTGGGCTTTTTGACATAAATCAAATGATTTTTTATCATATGTGTAAATATACAGAATTTAAAAATTAGCCCAGGGTTCAAGATGGCACAATAGAAGGACATCCAAAAGCACCAAAATTGCAACTAGCTGTTGACAGGAGTATGCTAGAACTCACCAAAAATAAATACCTCATGTCTAAAGACAAAGAAGAAGCTTCAGTAAGATGATAGGATAGGCAAAATCATGATAAAATCATATCCCATACCAAATGGGTAAGTGACTCACTGGAGAACAATAATGCCAAAGAAGTTCTCCCACTATTGTGAAGGTTCTAAATTCCATGTCAAGCTTCCCAGACTGGCAATCTGACACAAAGACTGGGAATCCCCGGGGAATCAGAGCTTAAAGGCCAATGGGATTGGATTATAGGACTTCATAAGTGAGTTAAGTCGCTCAGTTGTGACCGACTCTGCAACCCCATGGACTTTAGCCTACCGGGCTCCTCCATCCATGGGATTTTCCAGGCAAGAATATTGAAGTGGGATGCCATTTCCTTCTCCAGGGGAACTTCTTGGCACAGGGATCAAACCCGAGTCTGCCGCATTGTAGGCAGACATTTTACCGTCTGAGCCACAAAGGAAGCCTGCTATAGGATTTCCATAAAACTGGGGAAAGCAGAGACTCAAATCTTGGAGGACACAAAGAATTTCTCACCAAAACCCAGAGGAAAGGAGCAAACCCCACAGGACAGTGAATCAAAACTACCTGCTACTGTTGGAGGGCCTCCTGTAGAGGTGTGTGTCAGCAGGGACTCACCACAGGGGTGGGTGCACTGGCGGCGGCAGCTCGGGAAGGTCCCCCTTGTCATAAGCCCTCTTGGAGGTCACATTTAACCTTACTATAGAACCTGTGGAGAAGGAAATGGAAAGCCACTCCAGTATACTTTCCTGGAAAATGCCAGGACAGAGGAACCTGGCAGGCTATAGATGAAGAGTTGGACATGAGTGAGTGACTGAGCACAAGAGCCTGTAGATCTCAGGGCTGGGTTGCCTTATGCCAAAAAACTACCAGGGAAGAAATGTAACCCCACCCATAAGCAGAAAATTGGGTTAGAGCTTTACTGATCAAGGCCCTGCCCACCAGAGCAAGACCACGTCTTTTCCACTGCCAGTCACTTCCATCAAGAAGCTTACACAAGCCCCTTACCTCCCTTTGAGGGAAAACAGAAGGAGCAGGAAGAAATAATGTCCCACCTCAGCTCAAAGAAAAGCCATATTACAGAAACTTAATCATGGTGATAAAGCAGAAATTTATGTACTAGATGAAGAGACAAGACACAATCCTAAAAAAACAACTAAACGCAGTGGAGATAGGAAACCTTCCAATTAAAGAATTCAAAATAATGATGGTGAAGCCAATCCAGGATCTCAGGAAAAGAATGGAGGCAAAGAGAAGAACTAAAGAACAAACAGGGGTGAATAATATACTGGAAGGAATCAGTAGCAGAATAATTGAGGCAAAAGAGCAGATAAATGACCCTGAGGACAGAATGGTGGAAATTACTGCCACGGAACAGAATATAGAGAAAGAATGAAAAGAAACGAAGACTACATAAGGGACCCAGGGACAACATTAAACACAGCAACATTTGCATTATTAAGGTCCCAGAAGGAGAAGAGAGAAAGGACCTGAGAAAATATTTGAAGAGATAATAGCTGAAAACTTTCCTAACATGGGAAAGGAAATTGCCAACAAAGTCCAGGAAGCAAAGAGAGCTACAGGCAGGATAAATCCAAGGAGGGCCACACCAAGACACATGTAAGCAAACTAGCAAAAATTTGGACAAATATAAAACATTAAAAGCAAAAAGGGAAAAGCAACAAACATAGAAGGGAACTCCCATCAGGCTATCAGTTGATTTTGCAACAGAAACTCTACAAGCCAGAAGGGATTGGCATAATATAGTTAACATGATTAAAGGGAAGACCTACCACAAAGAATACTCTACCCAGCAAGATTTTCATTTAGATTTCATGGAGAAATCAAAAGCTTTGCAGATAAGCTGAAGTTAACAGAAGTCAGTACCACAAAACCAGCTTTACAACAAATGCTGAAGGAACTTCTCTAAGTAGGAAACACAAGATAAGGGAAAAACCTACAGGAATAAACCCCAAACAATTAAGAAAACAGCAATATGATCATATATATTGATGATTACATTATATAAATGAATTAAATGCACCAACCAAAAGACATAGACTGGCTGGGCAGATAAAAACATGTTCATGTATACACTCCCACTTCTGTCACTCTCAATGACTTTCCAAATTGCATGTAATTATTTTGTAATTTTAAGCTAATTATGTTCCAATTATGGCTTGCAATTGTAATTATCTTCTATATTTTGCCTAGCTATTGATTGTGAAAACTGATAAATATCTTTCAATCTTGATTATGTAACTTAATAATTATGATTATTCACTTAACACCATTGTATCATGATTGGTCAACAGAAAAATAATAGAACTCTGTCATCAAAATTACAATCTAATAGAAAAACCTGTAATCACTTTTAAGATTTTAAATAGCTCAGCTGGAGCTCCATCACCTCCACTAGCCTTGTTTGTAGCAATTCTTCCTAAGGCCCACTTGACTTCACACTCCAGCGTGTCAGGTTCTAGGTGAGTGACTGCATCATCATGATTATCTGCGCCATTAAGTTACTTTTTGTATAGTTCTTCTATATATTCTTACCACATCTTTTTAATATCTTCTGTTTCTGTTAAGTTCTTATGGTTTCTGTCCTTTATCATGCCCTTCCTTGCATGAAAATTTCCCTTGATACCTCATTTTCTTGAAATTATCTCTAGCGTTTCCCATTCTATATTTTTCATCTACTTCTTTGTACTGCTCATTTAAGAAGGTCTTCTTATCTCTACTTATTCTTCTCTGAAGTTGTATTCAATTGGGTATACCCCCCCCCTTTTTCTTTTTCTTGCTTTTTGCTTCACATCTTTCTTCAGCTTTGTGTAAGGCCTCTTCAGTCAAAAACTTTGTTTTCTTGCATTTCTTTGTTTCTCTCTCTCTCTCTCTCTCTCTCTGGATGGTTTTGCTAACTGACAGGGCTTCCCTGGTGGTTACTGACTCCTGCACAGTGTCATGAACCTCTGTCCATAGTTCTTCAGGCACTCTCTCTACCAGATCTAATCCCTTGAATCTATTGGTCACCTCTACTGTACTATCCTAAGTGTTTTGATTTAGTTCATACCTGAATGGCATAGTGGTTTTTCCTACTTTCTTAATTTAAGCCTGGATTTTGCAATAAGAAGTCAATGATCTGAGCCATGGTCAACTTCAGGTCTTGTTTTAGCTGACTATATAGAGTTTCATCTTTGGCTGCAAATAATCCACACACACCCTGCCCTTTTGATCAGACTCACACCACAACTCTGAGAAATGATCAAAATGTGAGGCATCAGCATCAACCTCAGCTATTCTTTTCAGCTTTGTTCATCTTTGATATGATGTCCATAGGGCATGGTATTTTTGCTTAATCCTTATGACATTCACAGATTATGTTCCAGGTTTATAATGTTTGTTTCCTTTTGTTCCTTGTCTGACATTCCAGTATTAAGGATATAATTTGGTCAGTAGTTATCACTTGTGAACATGCATTTAAAGCTTTTGAGACAATGCAACATATCAGGGGGGTTATTATAATTATAATATGTGGATAATCCATAATTTTTGAGTGTACATACTTTGGAGTATATAGTGCTCAAGACCAAAATCAATCAAGAAAGACCTCATTGTGGGAGCAACACTTAACTCCTGCTGAATGATCTTATATAAAGGAGTTTCAACTTTCCCAAAAGAGTCAATCAGGTACAGATGATATTGGCTATAACATATACACCTTGACTAACTAAAAGACAATCAAAGTCGATCTTATTATCATGAACAGCCATTGTCAGAGTGCAAAGATTTTTCTGGGCAACTAATATCTTAGCAGGGAAATATGTAATATATTCAATTGTTAAGGAGAGACTTCTGATAATAGCCTTATTTATATTTAGTCTTAATCAAGGAAGTAGGGCCTTGACAAGGGAAATAAACCCTAAATCATGAGAAGCCTCTGAGTAGGTCCTTTCTGGAACAGTTAGGGCACAGTTAGATAATCTAAGAGGCATTGCCCCATTACGCACAAGACATCTAGCCATTTGTGGGCCCAAAGAGGAAGATATAGTCCACAGACAAAGGCAAATCCTTTCAGGGTACATTTACCGATTCAGGCCAGGAGTCATCCAGGAATTTAGAGGATGTGGGGATAATCTTCTAGCTTGAAGTAAAGAGTCATCCTAAATTGTCGATGTTACTCCCATCTCCCTCCCTTCACCTTAGCAGTGATTTGGGAAATATCTTTCTAGGCTAATGCCAGAGTAAAAGAAAGAAAAATAAGAAGAAAATGTTTCGCATTTGGTTAAAGTGTAAAATCTTGATCTTATGTCTTGGATGGAAGCAGTCTACCTCGATGTTAGCTATTTATTTCCTCATCAAATTGATTCAGAATCTCCAACATTTGTTCAGAATGAGCATTTATTAGGTGGATTCTTCCTTGGCTGTGACATGCGTCCTCTAGGCTCTATACCTTCCACCTTTTGTCAGTGTTAGTGTTTAAGAACACTTTACAAGATCCCTCTCAATTGAGCTCAAGTGCTGCATTTGTTCTTAACAATTCAAATAAGAAGGGAAGGAGAAAATGGAAAATCTTAGTTTGGTGAGTTGTAGCTAAGTATTGGTGGAAATTAGAAGAATTCAGGACCCAGACCAGTTTATAGGTATATGTGCATGCTAAGTCGATTCAGTTGTGTCCAACTAGTCCAACTCTTTGTGATCCTGTGGAATTGTAGCCTTCCAGGATCCTTTGTTCATGGGATTCTCCAGACAAGAACACTAGAGTGGGTTGCCGTGCCCTCCTCCAGGGGATCTTCCCAACCCAGGGGTTGAATCCATGTCTCCTATGTCTCCTGCATTGGCAAAGAGGTTATTTACCATTATTGCCACCTGGGAAGCCCTTATAGGTATAAATATACCTGAAATGAAATTTAGAAGACCAGAATCTAATATTGAAAAAAATTCAAATATTTATTTTTCTCTACAAATACCCACTGTTTTTACCAAAGAAAAATCACAGTAAAATTGATTTCTTTTTGTATTAAACTTGACCTGATTCCTTATAAAAATGCAACAAGAACAGTGATTGACTGCTGCTGTTGCTGCTAAGTCACTTCAGTCGTGTCCAGTTCTGAGTGAACCCATAGACAGCAGCCCACTAGGCTTCTCTAGCCCTGGGATTCTCCAGGCAAGAACACTGGAGTGGGTTGCCATTTCCTTCTCCAATGCATGAAAGTGAAAAGTGAAAGTGAAGTCGCTCAGTTGTGCTCGACTCAGCGACCCCATGGACTGCAGCCCACCAGGCTCCTCCTTCCATTGGATTTTCCAGGCAAGAGTACTAGAGTGGGTTGCCATTGCCTTCTCCAAGTGATTGACTATATAAGCTCCTTTCTAAAATTGATTTATTTATTTTATTTATTTTTTTTTACCTGAAGAACTTTTTATTTTTTTTAAGTTTAAATTTTTATTTTTTAGTTTGTTTTGCTTTACAATACTGTATTCATTTTGCTATTCATTGACATGAATCAGCCACGAGTGTACATGAGCTCCCAATCCCGAACCCCCTCCCTCTCCCTCCCCTCACCATCCTTCCGGATCATCCCGGTGCATCAGTCCCAAGCCTCCTGCATCGAACCTAGACCGGCAATTCGTTTCACTTATGATATCATACATATTACAATGCCACTCTCCCAAATCTTCCCACCCTCTCCCTCTCCCACATAGTCCAAAAGGCTGTTCTACACATCTGTGTCTCTCTTGCTGTCTCATGTACAGGTTTAACACTACCATCTTTCTAAATTCCATATATATGTTTTAGTATACTGTATTGGTGTTTTTCTTTCTGGCTCACTTTACTCTGTAAAATTGGCTCCAGTTCAGACTTTCTCTTCAACACCATTTCAATTTTTTTTTTTTTTCCTCTAGTCAATGCCTTGGTAATATATCTCATGTCTCCAAATGTGTTTTGTTACAAGATGGATAAAAATAAAAATGCTACCTAAGGGTTTCCAGATTTTAGAGGGACCAAGTAGAAAGAAAAATTAAATTTTTTAACTTTGTTCACAATGGCATATTGAGAGAGTCAATTCCTAGGCAGATTGATAAGAAGTCAGGGTGTCCCCCAGGAGAGAGGAGTCTGGAATTCCCAAGGAGGAGAAAGGAGTCTGGGGCTCTCAAAGTGAAGATAGGGTTCTGGAATTCTCAAGGAGGAGGAAAGGACAAACTTTTTTTGTCTACATTCCTTCAGTTCAGTTCAGTTCAGTCAGTCGTGTCCGACTCTTTGTTACCCTATGAACTGCAGCACGTCAAGCCTCCCTGTCCATCACCAACTCCTGGAGTTCACTCAAACTCACGTCCATCAAGTAAGTGATGCCATCCTGCCATCTCATCCACTGTCGTCCCCTTCTCCTCCTGCCCCCAATCCCTCCCAGCATCAGAGTCTTTTTCAGTGAGTCAGCTCTTCGTATGAGGTGGCCAAAGTACTGGAGTTTCAGGTTTAGCATCATTCCTTTCAAAGAACACCCAACGCTGATCTCCTTTAGAATGGACTGGTTGGATCTCCTTGCAGTCCTTAGTCTTAGTCAGTTACACAATTCAGTTTAAACTCTGTACTAGGGATTATACTTGGAGAAGGCAATGGCAACCCACTCTGGTACTCTTGCCTGGAAAATCCTATGGATGGAGGAGCCTGGTAGTCTGCAGTCCATGAGGTCACGAAGTCAGGCACAACTGAGCGACTTCACTTTCACTTTTCACTTTCATGCACTGGAGAAGGAAATGGCAGCCCACTCCAGTGTTCTTGCCTGGAGAATCCCAGGGACAGGGGAGCCTTGTGGGCTGCCATCTGTGGGGTCTCACAGAGTCAGACATGACTGAAGCGATTTGGCAGCAGTAGCAGGGATTATACAACAGCAGTGTATCCTGCTTGAGGACTGTTTCTCCTTCCCAAAAACCTTCTGGCTAATTCTATTATCTTAAAATGTAAATTATGGGAATGGGCCTAGTAAGATCTTTACAACCTCCAAACATTTTTTTGATTCATTGTAATAACTAATTAAAAGGTATATAACTCCATTGCTAACACTAGCAAGGGGACACTCTTTCTGCCCCTTTCTGATGTCTTGTCAGAAGCTTTCTCTATCTCCTTTATACTTTAATAAAACTCTATTACACAAAATCTCTGAGCAATCAAGCCTTGTCTCTGGCTCCAGATGGAATTCTTCTCCTCTGGAGGCTAAGAATCCCAGCCTCTTTCATGGTTCAGCAAAAACCTTTTACTATCTTATAAAATTTGAGAGATTAAGAGAAAAAGTTATCTAAATATGGAAAAAATCATTAAAGAGTCAGCATGGCTGGATGGCATCACTGACTCGATGGATGTGAGTCTGCGTGAACTCACTGGGAGATGGTGATGGACAGGGAGGCCTAGCGTGCTGCAATTCATGGGGTTGCAAAGAGTCGGACATGACTGAGCGACTGAACTGAACTGAACTGAACTGAACTGAATATTTTAAACATAAAGTCATAAAAATTTCTTCATCAGTTGACTAAGTCTCATGTATTAATTTTTGTTCTTCTTGAAACAGGTTTTTCTATTACTTCTCTTAACCTTTCCCAGTGACTGAGTAAAGTAAGAACAGTGAAAATCCCAAGAAGTCTACAAGGTTCTGTTAACATTTATATAATTTGCCCAGTGAAGTATGTGCCTTAACCACCAGGGAATGTGTAATGTATACCCCACATGGGAAACATATTTTCTAACAGTTTCTTTCCACTATGAGTGTGTCAGCATTGTGAGAGAGGAAGGTTTAAAATAATTTAGAAAACACAATAACAAGAACATACTGAAAACCATACTAAATGATAGATGGAGTTGTTCAAGGATCAGAAGGAGGAGGTCTGAACAACAAAATAGAAAAACAAAACTAATTTTTTAGTTTTGTAATTGTACTGTGATGGGTGAAGATATTGGGAAAAAAAAAAAAAAACTTGAAAAACTGAGTCTGCTATGGAGCCAGGAAAATCCCAGAAGCCGTCTTGTTTCCAACCTGAATTTTTCTGATTCATAAGCAGATTGTTGCCATGTAACAAGAACATCAGGATGCCAAAAATCTGGCAAAAAGGGTCAAGTTTGAAGAAGCAGAATGGGTATTATATACATGTGCCACAGTCCTTACGGATTCTGTTGATGCTGTCTTTGCTTGAAAGTCAGCTAGAACTTTGACCTGATGCTCAAGTTCAGCCTTAGTGTCTCAATTTTGACAAAACCAGTTTCTGAAGGTAAAAGAATAGCAATAGGTGTCCATCAGCAGATGAATGGATAAGAATGCTGTGGTACATATACACAATGGAGTATTACTCAGCCATTAAAAAGAATACATTTGAATCAGTTCTAATGAGGTGGATGAAACTGGAGCCTAGTATACAGAGTGAAGTAAGTCAGAAAGAAAAACACCAATACAGTATATTAACACATATATACAGAATTTAGAAAGATGGTAATGACAACCCTATATGCAAGCCACAAAAGACACAGATATAAAGAACCGACTTTTGGACTTTGTGGGGGAAGGTGAGGGTGGGATGATTTGAGAGAAAGGCATCGAACCCGTGTATATTACCATAGGTGAAGTAGATCACCAGTCCAACTGAACAAAATGTAACAAATAGTTGCTCTCAGAATTGTGTCTCAGAGTCCCATGATCCCTTTGTCCTACCTAGTTTGGGGAAGGATTTCCTATTTCTGAATTAATGCAGTAAGATGTAGTGGTGGTAGGAGCTGGAACTGCAGTCTTCTCAAAGGTAATATACAGGAGAGGATGGCTGTCCTATACCCAGTCATATACATCGTGGATCTCTGGGTATGGTAAGTAATGCCTTCCAAGCTGCATGCAAATTGTCTCTCTTTCATGCAATAAAATCCAGCTATGCTTTATGATGAAGGGAGAGTAAGTCTCCCTCCAACACCAATCCCCCACGCCTTGGTGGTGTATGTTTTGTTGCTTTCTACTAGTTAGCAAAAGCTAGCTTGAGGCTGCTCTTCAGCTACTGCTTTAAAGTGGAAGTCTCTTTGATACATATTTTAAATATGTTGCTGCTTTTGATATGTTTAACAACTTGAGCAGGCAGGCATGATTCTTTTTTTTTTTTCCCCCAAATCCTTAGCTTTGATACATATTTGCGGCTGTTCTGGGTCTTTTTTTCTAGTTGCCGCAGGTGGAAGGCTACTCTTCCTTGCAGTGCAGTGAACGAGCTTCTGGCTGCAGTGGCTTCTCTTGTTGCAAAGCACAAGCTGCAGGTGCACAGGCTTCAGTAGTTGTGACACGTGGGCTCCGTAGTTGCAGTTCCCAGGCCCAACAGTTGCTCTGCAGCTTGCGGGATCTTCCTGGACCAGGAGTTGAACCCGTGTCTCCTGCTTTGGCAGGTGGATTCATTACCACTGAGCCCCGAGGGAAACCCCTGGGCATGATTATCTTTGTATAGTTTTGGGGCCCTGGGGTCCGTATCCTTTTATCTTGCTGATAGTATTCTAGTTTCCTTTGGTGACCAACTGTCTCCCATTGAGTGCAGCCTCAGATTGGGCATTTGCTTCAATCAGACTGCTCTGCTTTACCCCGATCAGGAGACAGACATACAGTTCAAGCTCCCTCTATTCATTGATCAGAACTTGAATTTGAGTGGAGTGAAGTGAAGACGGGAAAAAACACAGGGATCTTGTTCACTACAGCCATAGTGCCCTGAACTTAAGTACTAAGTCACTTCAGTCATGTCTGACTCTTTGCGACCCCATGGATTATAGTCCGCAAAGCTCCTCTGTCCATGGGATTTTCCAGACAAGAATACTGAAGTAGGTTGCCATTTCCTCCTCCATAGGATTTTCCCAACCCAGGAATCAAACCCACGTCTCTTAGTTCTCCTGCATTGGTAGGTGGGTTCTTTACCCAAGTTCTTCACCTGGTAAGCCCTGGTGAAACTCTCAGATGAGTCCAGCTCTCAGTTGCTCAAATACTGCCTGTCGTTCTTCTGAATGTTTATCCAACCCTCCCTTCAATTCTTTGAGACACATTATTACCTTCCAATAAGTAAACTTCTCAAAATGAAGGCAGGAACCAGGCCCGGTTTATTTCTTTCCTGTATACACTATGTTCAGAGAAGGCAATGGCACCCCAACTCCAGTACTCTTGCTTGGAAAATCCCATGCACGGAGGAGCCTGGAAGGCTGCAGTCCATGGAGTCGCTGAGGGTCAGACATGACTGAGCAACTTCACTTTCACTTTCACTTTCCTGCATTGGAGAAGGAAATGGCAACCCACTCCAGTGTTCTTGCCTGGAGAATCCCAGGGACGGGGGAGCCTGGTGGGCTGCCGTCTATGGGGTCACACAGAGGTGGACACGACTGAAGCGACTTAGCAGCAGCAGCAGCATACACTATGTTGGTTACTTTTCTGTATTAAGATAGAAATAGGTCACCAAAATTATTTAATCTGGTTATAGTCTAAATATTGTATGTAGAGTTTGTTTCAAAAATTCTTAATTCTGCAAGCACCCTGTCAACTCCCTATTAATTCTTTTATTGCCCAGAAGTAAGCTTTTTCTCCCTGATTTGGTCTTCTTTTCAACAGATGGAAAGGAAAGTAGCAAAGTATTATTTGGCTGCGGACTGATTGATAGGACTAAATAATTGAGAAACAATAACCATCCATTCAGTGAAACTAAAACATATCATACTATAATTCAAGAGAGAGAAAAAAATAAATATTTTTAATTTCTCAGATACTGCTTGCCATCCATGGGGTCTCAAAGAGTCAGATAAGACTAAGTGACTGAACAACAAAATACTGCTTGAGAAAAGGTGGGGTGAATATTCTCTACTCTTTTTCAGGAGAGCTTGAACCTTCCCTTTAAGAGGGTATTATGTGGATATATGTGATTATGGATAAATCATCTATGTCTTTACTTCTTCACAAAAATTGTGAGTCATGCCATTTCCTTTTTAAAATTTTGAGTATTTACTAAAGATAGTCACAAATACAGGGCATTTTTTTTTTTTTAATTCAGAAGCTAAGAAGTTCTTCCTGGCCACCTGTGTTAAATAGAGCTCAAATTTTACAAGCCACACTGTCTCAGCCTTTCTTGTCTTTGGCCAGGAACAGCAAGGACTAAAATCAAGGGTAAAATCTCAACTGTACAAACATTTGGATGAGAAAATGTAATTTGGCGTTATTTCTATTTCATCTCCTTTGTCAATTTATTCAGGAAATATTTGTTTTTCCTCTCTAAAATTTAACACTTAATGATTAGTTGTCTTAGGAGAAAAATTCCACAGAGTAACTATTTTGTGCCATGTTATGTAACTGCTATTATGTTTAGCTTTTCTTAATTCTTTTCTCTATCCTTTTCTGAGAAATAATGTATCGTCATGTATAGGCAACTTGGGGATGATGATCTTACGCTAATGAAACTATTACGGTACAGTTAACACTCGCGTATATGATCACATTTGATTTTGATAACAACTACAAAGAGTAAGTGAGTAGAACTTATTCCCACTTTACACACGAAAAGCTGAGCTTAGAGCTGAATGACTTGTGCCATGTCACACAAGTAATCAAGGAGCCAGACCTCAAGCCCAGCCTCACTAAAGGTGCCAAGAGTCTTCCAGCTGCAGCAAGGATTACCAAGATGTTTCTGTATAGACCCAGAAAGCAAATATTTTAGACCTTGAGATCTATATGCTCTGTCACAACTATTCAGCTCTGTCTTTGTACCAAGAACGTAGAGATAGACAATATGTAAATTAGTGAGCACGCCCATGTTCTGGCAAAACTTTATTTACAAAACCAGGTGCAGGCTATATTTTCCAACTCCTGGACTATATCCTAGCTGCTAACTAGGTTTAGTTAAACCTAGATTTAACTAAAATTCAAAAGGTTTAGTTAAACCTAGATTTAACTAAAATTCAAATTGCTTAACATATACGGAACACTGTATCAGGTACTTTGATCCTAAATGAAATGTCTCTGCTGTCTTGAATGACCAGACACCAAGAGCAGGGTCAGGAAGCAGAGACAGTAAAGAAGAGCCTCATGTGGACTAGTTACTCACGAGGCTTTCTGCATAACTATCACTGTAACTGGACTGGAAGGACAGCCTTCAGTTGTCGGTTGTTCTTTTTACAGTGCAAATTTTTTTATTGAGGTATGGTTGATTTATGATATTATTTATAATAGTATGTTAATTTCAGGCATGCTCAGCTGGTAAAGAATCTGCCTGAAACGCAGGAGATCCCAGTTCGATTCCTGGGTCGGGAAGATCACCCTGGAGAAAGGATAGGCTACCCACTCCAGTATTCATGGTGGCTTTCCTGGTGGCTCAGGCAGTAAAGAATCTGCCTGAAATGCAGGAGACCTGGGTTCAGTCCTTGGATTGGGAGGATTCCCCTGGAGGAGGGCACGGCAGCCCACTCCAGTATTCTTGCCTGGGGAATCCCATGGACAGAGGAGCCTGATCGGCTACAGTCTGTGGGGTCACAAAGACATGACTGAGTGACTAAGCACAGCATGTGCAATATAGTGTTTCAAAATCCTCATAGGTTATATTCCATTGAAAGATGTTATAAATTATTGGTTCTCTTCTCTGTGTTGCACAATGTATTATTTTTACTCATTTTATACATAATTGTCTATACTTAATTCTCTACCTGTATCTTGCCCCTGGGATAGTGTTCAGTTTAAATCAGTGGTTTTTTTGGGTCATAGACCTCTATGAGAATCTAAAGATGACCATAGCCTCTCTCCTCAGAAAAACACACTAATACTTACATAGCCCAAATATTGTACACAAATTCTAGGAGTTCATGGGTTTTGAGTCCATCCAAGAATATTCTAGGTATCAGTGAGCCCTCAGAACTTTCAGAGTCCCAAGACAAAAGTTGCAGCTGTTGTTGTTGAGTTGTGGTTCTACTCCACTGAATGGTTTTCAAGAAAAAGTAATCTGGCAAGAATCTATTTTAATCATAATTCCCGTGTGTGTGGAGAGGGGAGAGAGGTGTTAACAAATGTGTAGACTACAGATCTTGATAACATTGCATCCAAAGTTCTTCATACTTATAGTGAGTTTTTTCCTGTCTGTGATTGTGACTAAAAATAATTCTCCATGGCCATGTGTACACACCCTGAACTGTGTGCCTGACAAGGATTTTCTTTGGCTTGTTGCTGAGACTCTTACTCATAAATAATAACAATGCTGCTTCTGCTGCTGCTGCTGCTAAGTCGCGTCAGTCGTGTCCGACTCTGTGCGACCCCGTAGATGGCAGCCCACCCGCTCCCCCGTCCCTGGGATTCTCCAGGCAAGAACACTGGAGTGGGTTGCCATTTCCTTCTCCAGTGCATGAAAGTGAAGTCGCTCGGTCGTGTCCGACTCTTAGCGACCCCATGGACTGCAGCCCACCAGGCTCCTCCATCAGGTGGTAATGATGAGGATCCCATGTGCTTGTTAGGTGCAAGGAATCTAGGTAAGCTGAGTTCAAATCTTAGCTCTCTCACTGCCCATGTGAATTTAGGCAAGTCAGGAAAACACTTTGAACCTTAGTTTCTCATCTATTTAGTAAAGATGGTAGCTGCCATCTTATATTTAGTGCTTACCCTGTACCAGGTTCTATGCTGAGTACTTTTTAACTTATCTCCTATAAACGTCATACCTGCCTTATAGAGGTCATCCCCACTGAACACATAAGGAAACTAAGGCACAGAGGATTACATTATTGCCCAGGTTCACAAAACTACCCACCGATAGAGCCATATAGTCTGGAACTAGGACTCTGCTCTTAATCACCACAGTCACATAACTCTCCAACCTTATACTTCTTTGTAAAGACTCATGAGATAATGTCTATGCTGGTACCTGGTGCAAATGAAGACCTATTGTGCCCACATAGATGTTTGCAGTCTATGTCTGAGTCAGTGTTCACAGCAGTTCTGTTGCGCTCTGTTCCCTTCATTCAGGTTGCTGAGTTTCAGATTAGCCTGGCAGCTGATTAGTTTTCCAGGACACAGCATCATTTAAAGGCTAAAATAGTCAGTGCATTTTTAGCTTAAAAGTCTGATTTCAAACAGAGAAGGCAATGGCAACCCACTCCAGTACTGTTGCCTGGAAAATCCCACGGATGGAGGAGCCTGGTAGGCTGCAGTCCATGGGGTCGCTGACAGTCGGACAGGACTGAACAACTTCACTTTCACTTTTCACTTTCATGCATTGGAGAAGAAAATGGCACCCGACTCCAGTGTTCTTGCCTGGAAAATCCCAGGGATGAGGGAGCCTGGTGGGCTGCTGTCTATGGGGTCGCACAGAGTCGGACATGACTGAAGCGACTTAGCAGCAGCAGCAGCATGATTTCAGAAGATCCAAGACAGCAGCGGCAAGAAACACACTTAGCAATGAAAAGGGACTTCCAAGGGAGAGTCCTGTTTCTGGCCACCGGAGCTATGACTCGGGTTGGGCAGAACTGTTTCTGCAGTTTGCTGATTGCCAAAAAGCAGCTAGCCCTTTCATGAAAAGTAGGCACGAGAAGCATTTTAGCAGACCTGTGTTAACCATGAAGTCTATTCATTTCCCTGCCCAGGAAGTCAGTACACTGAGCTTTGAAGGTGGGCAGAAAGCCCATGGCATAGGGCTAAGACCAAGGGTATTAAAATAGGTGAACGTATTTTCCCCTGATTGCTTTTTAAAGGCAGTCTTCATTTTTTTTTTTTTTTTGGTCTATTTTAGAGTACTTCTCCATTCAAATATTAGCTTTTGCTAACATCTGACAAATTACTGATGAAACAAAACCAAAAGAATCAAAAGCCATACAGATGGCCAATAAGCACATGAAAAGATGCTCATCACTAATTATTAGACAAATGAAAATCAAAACTACAATGAGGTATCACCTCACACCAGTCAGAAAGGCCATCATCAAAAAAATCTACAAGCAAAAAATGCTGGAAAGGATGTGGAGAAATGGGAACCCTTCTACACTGTTGGTGGGAATGTAAACTGATAATAGCCACTATGGAAAACAGTATGGAGATTCCTTAGGGAAAAAAAAAAACGGGAATAAATCTACCATACGACTCAGCAGTCACCCAATAGTGACTGGGCATGTATACAGAGAAAGCCACGATTCTAAAAGACACATGTATCCCGATGTTCATTACAGCACTATTTACTATAGCTAGGACATGGAAGTAGCCTAGATGTCCATCTATAGATGGATAGACAAAGATGTGGGAGGTGGGTTGGGGGCGGGGGGGAGGCTCCAGAGGAAGGGAATATATGTATAATTATGGCTGATTTGCATTGTTGGCTATCAGAAACCAACACCACACTTTGAAGTAATTTTCCTCCAATTAAAAAATTAAAAAAAAGAAAACTATGTCATGAATCTAAAATGTTGGCATCACTGGCTTTATTTAGGTTTTAATTGTGATTCAAGCACTCACATATTGATGATGTATTCTGACAAAGAAAACAGCATGAGAAAGTCAGGTTCCGTGAAGCACAGGTGTAGGGCAAAGAGTTTGGGTGAACTGTAGAAAGGTGACTAGGAAGAGGAAACTCATATACTGCCAAAGAATTTATTGGAAAGTGCTTCTGAGCCGTGCAGGGCTGAATGAGTGCAATACTCCCAGCCTTCTCTCAGGTCTCAGCATCCCCCAATGTAGACTGGGCCCCCAGTATGCTTGCTCTTCACATATCTCTCAATTTGTAACCATATTGGAATGACTATTGTTGTAATATCTTTTTTTCCCTTCCTGACCAAGAATTAGTAAGCTATGGCCCATGTACCAAATCTGTTTTTATATAACCTACAAACTAAGAATGACCTGCACACAAATAAGTTATTTTAAAAACCAAAAGGGAGACTAACATTTTGTGATACATGAACATTATATACGATTCAAATTTTAGAGTCCATAAATAAAGTTTTATTAGAACACAGATCTGTGCGTTGTCTACAGCTCCTTTTGTGCTACCGTAGCAGAGCTGAGCAGCTACAACACAGACTGCAGAGGATGGAAAGCCAAAAACGCTGTCTTCCTCTTTACAGAAAAAGCTTGCCAACCTCTATTCTAACTTTAAATTCATATGAATCTGTCTTATTTAACATTGCATCCTCAGATCCCAGCACAACACTTGTAACAAAGAAGCTGCTCAATAAATTTGTTAAGTGAATGAATGAATAATGGCTATAAGAATAAATAGCATTGAAGTGGGAGAGGGTTGGATTGAAAGTTTGGGATTAGCAGATGCAAACTGGTATACATAGAACAGATTTTTTTTTTTTTTTTTAAAAAGGTCTTCCTGTATACCACAGGGAATTGTATTCAATACCCTTTGGAAATGAGGGTATCAAAGCCACTGTGGAAATGAGCATGAAAAAGAACGTACGTGTGTGTGTGAGGCACTCAGTCATGCCCGACTCTTTGCAACCCCGTGGATTGTAGCCCACCAGGCTCCTCTGTCCATGGATTTCTCCAGGCAAGAATACTGAAGTGGGTTGCCGTTTCCTTCTCCAGGGGATATTCCTGAGTCAGGTATTGAACCCCGGTCTCCTGCATTGCAGGCAAATGCTTTACCATCTGAGCTACTACACATATGTACAATTGAGTCACTTTGCTCTACGTCAGCAATTAACACAACATTGTAATTCAATCATGAAAGTGAAGTCGCTCAGTCGTGTCCGACTCTTTGTGACCCGTGGACTGTAGCCCACCAAGCTCCTCTGTCCACAGGATTCTCCGGGCAAGAATACTGGAGTGGGTTGCCATTTCCTTCTCCAGGGGCTCTTCCCGACCCAGGGATCGAACCCAGGTCTCCTACATTGCAGGCAGACGCTTTAACCTCTGCACCACCAGGGCAGTGTTCAATAAAAATATTTTTAATTAAAAAATTATAAATAGCATTGGACTTCCTTGATGGCTCAGGTGGTAAAGAATCCTCCTGCAATGCAGGAGACATGGGTTCAATCCCTGTGTTGGGAAGATCCCCGTGAGGAGGACATAGCATCCAGGCCAGTACTCTTGCCTGGAGAATCCCATGGACAGAGGAGCCTGGAGGGCTACAGTCCATGGAGCTGCAAAGAGTTGGACATGACTGAGCAACACAGCACATAAATAGTACTGGTCCCCAGTCTCGAACTATAACCAAAATTAAGTTTGTGGAATTTCTAATAGAGTATAATCCTTAAAGTCTAATTCTCAGTGGGGCAAGAGGACCAGGAGATACTTTTATCTGAGAGGGAATAACTAGGAGGAGAAAATAGCTTCCCAAGTCACACCCAGAGCTGTGGCCATGGCAGAGTCTCTTCCCACCCCAAATAACAGTACCAGTTTCACCACTAGACTTGCTCTGAAGTGGTACCTAACACTGTCACCATTTTTTCTTTCTGGATGAGTTTTCAAGCTAAATGGGAAAAAGGTGTGTTAGTGAGTGAGGGAGTGTGTGTGTGTGTGTGTGTGTGTGTGTAAGAAAGAGAGGAAAATCTTGCCATTTACGAAAACTTGGATGAAACCTGAGGGCGTTGAGTTAAGTGAAACTGATCAGATAGAGAAAAACAAATGCTGTGTGATATCACTTATAGGTGGGATCTTCAAAAGACAGATTCCGAGAAACGGAGTAGAGTGGGTTGTTACCAGGGTCTGGGTGCAGGGGTGGTGGTGGCGGGGTGTGGAATTGGGGGAAATGGGGGTTCTGGTCATTGCAAAGAAAGTAAATCCTAAACGTTCTCATCAGAAAAAAAAAGCTAGGCTTCCCTGGTGGCTCCATGGGAAGGAATCCTCCTGCAATGCAGGAGATATGAGCTCAATCCCTGAGGCAGGAAGATGCCACATGCAGCAGGGCAACCATGCCCGTGAACCCCAACTCTTGAGCCTGTGCCCTAGAGCTCGGGAATCTCAACTACTGAGCCCACGAGGCACAGCCACTACAGCCTGCAACCCCTGGAGCCTGAGCTGCTCAGCAAGAGAAGCCACCGCAATGAGAAGGCCATGCCCCATGCCTCGAGAGGGGCCCCAGCTTGCTGCAACCAGTGGAAAGCCTGCCCAGCAACGAAAACCCAGCACAGCCATAAATAAACAAATACAGTTTAAAAGAAAATGTCATGGTAACCATGCGACAGGATGGAGGTGGAAGCTAATAGCATGGTGGTAATCATTTTCGAAATTATAAATGCAACAAATCAGCATATTGTATACCTTAAACTTATGCAATCTAATATGTCAGTCATATCTCAATAAAGCTGGGGAAAAAGAATAGAGGTCAAATGAGTAGCTTTTTCTGACCAAAACAAAACTAAATAAAGATCCAGTTATATTTTGTCACTAGTAGACCTATTATAAAAGAAATGCGGAAGGTAATTCTTTAGGTAGAAGGCAAATTATTCTAGAGAGAGGATTGCAGTTACAGAAATAAATGAAAACATCAGTGAAATTATTAAACATGTGGCTACATCTAAACGAGCATTGGCTACATAAAACAGTAACATTTAGTGGTTTAATTGTATAAATGTGTTTGTGCGCATATGCGTATTCTGTCTGGGTGTGTACATGTAGGTATAATACAAAAGGAGAGTGAGAGACAAGCAGAAGAAAGTAGAAGAAGAGGAGAAGAAAGAGCAGAGGCAGGAGGAGAGGAAGAATAGCACGGAGAAGAAACGGGGAACGCTGGAATTGAAAAGCAATAGCAGAAAATAGAATTAAAGAAATTTTGTCTGGGAGACTTGAAATTTCCAGAGAAACCACTGATAAGATGATAAAATGAATATATAAATTACCAAATAATAGAGGACAAAATTAGAAAAACAATCGGCATAATTTGAGTGTCATTCAAAGTAGTTCAACGGCTGGGATAAATCGCCTGGACATTCCTCTGGTTTAACACTGCTGAAACACTCCAATGGGCTTGATGTGCTTGGGTGATAGTCCTTAGCCTCATTAAATGAGCCAGATTGCTTCCATCTAGTAGTTATGCCATCTGCAGCCTGTGGCTCCAAATTTACCACAGAAACAGGAAAAAGAATGGAGGATGGAGCATGGAAGATTTTAGCGATCAACACTTAGACAATGCACATCAATCATATTCATATTTTATTAATGAGAACTCAGTCCCCATACCCTAATCTATCTACAAGGAGCCTGGGAAATGTAGTTTGTGCATCTGGAAAGAATATGAAACTGTTTTGGTAAGCACATGACATAATGTCTTAGCTGCAACAGAATATGTGATGAGAGGGTAATGGTTAAGAAAAATAAAAATCTTAATTTACATCATGTAAAATGCTGGACTGGATGAGGCACAAACTGGTATCAGTAGCCGGGAGAAATATAAGTAACCTCAGGTATGCAGATGACACCACCCTTATGGCAGAAAGAGAAGAAGAACTAAAGAGCCTCTTGATGAAAGTGAAAGAGGAGAGTAAAAAAGCTGATTTGAAACTCTATGTTCAGAAAACCAAAGATCATGGCATCTGGTCCCATCACTTATGGCAAATAGAAGGGGAAACAATGAAAACAATGACAGACTTTTATTTTCTTGGGCTCCAACAAAATTTCTGTGGATGGTGACTGCAGCCATGAAATTAAACGATGCTTGCTTGTTGGAAGAAAAGTTATGACAAACCTAGACAGCCTATTAAAAATATCAGACATTACTTTGCTGATGAGGGTTTGTAAAGTCAAAGTTATGGTTTTTCCAGTAGTCATGTATGGATGTGAGAGTTGGACTATAAAGAAAGCTGAGTGCCAAAGAACTGTGGTGTTGGAGAAGACTCTTGAGAGTCTCTTGGACTTCAAGGAGGTCCAACCAGTCCATCCTGAAGGAAATCAGTCCTGAATATTCATTGGAAGGACTGATGCTGAAGCTGAAACTCCAATACTTTGGCCACCTGATGCCAAGATCTGACTCACTGGAAAAGACCCTGATGCTGGGAAAGATTGAAGGCAGGAGAAGGGGATGACAAAGGACAAGACTGTTGGATGGCATCACAGACTCTATGGATATGAGTTTGAACAAACTCTGGGAGATGGTGGAGGACAGGGAAGCTTAGTGTTCTGCAGTCCATGGGGTGCAAAGAGTCGGACACAACTGAGTGACTGAACAACAACGTCTGTTTTTTAGAAGTAATCACTGCTTTGCAATTCTGTTTTTAAAATTCTTCATGAGAACATATAAAACAAAAGGGAAATTTTGATTGTACTGATTTTATATTTTTATTTAATTGTGGCCAGATAAGAATACATGTAAATATGGAAACGTGTAATTATCTGAACACCAGAATTCTGGTTTAGCACCTCATTGTTTAACCTGAAGAAATCTTTTTTATTTTTCCTGAACTATTTTTTCATCTGTAAAAAGATGAGGGCATCACTTGCCTTTTCTACTTTTCAACACTATCAGGATCTGAGATGTATATTTAAAGTAGAAGCATTTTGAGATTCTGAAGTGCACTTCAAATGAGCATTATCATGGTGACCACCTCAATCTAATGCAAAGACAAGGAATTTTGAATTGTTCTACACACTGAGTTGAATTGTGTAAACTCATTATAGATCATAAGTTTGGAAGGATTTTAGAGATTATTTGGAGCAATTGTATCACCTTATAGTCAGAAAATTGGAAAAGGAGTAAGACAAGGCTGTATACATTGTCATTCTGTTTATTTAACATACATGCAGAGCATCTCATGTGAAATGCCAGGCTGAATGAATCACAGGCTGGAATCAATATTTCTGGGTGAAATATTCAACATTAGATATGCAGATGGTACCACTCTAATGACAGAAAGTGAAGAGGAACTAAAGAGCCTCAGCGAAGGTGAAAGAGAAGAGTGAAAAAGATGTTTTGAAACTCTACATTCAAAAACAAAGACCATGGCATCGGGTCCCCTCACTTCATGGCAAATAGAAGGGGGAAGAGTGGAAACAGTAACAGGTTTTATTTTCTTGGGCTCCAAAATGACTGCGGTTAGTGACCGTAGCCACGAAATTAAAAGACACTTGCACCTTGGAAGGAAAGCAGTTATAAACTTAGACAGTGTATTAAAAAGAGACATTACTTTGCTGACAAAAGTCCATGTAGTCAAAGTTATAGTTTTTCCAGTAGTCATGCATGGATGTGAGAGTTGGACCATAAAAAAGGCCGAGCAGCAAAGAATTGATGCTTTTGAATTGTGATACTGGAGAAGACTCTTGAGAGCTTGTTGGACAGCAAAGAGATTAAACTAGACAATCCTAAAGGAAATCAACCCAGAATATTCATTGAAAGGACTGATGAAGCTGAAGCTCCAGTACTTTGGCCACCTAATGAGAAAAGCCAACTCATTGAAAAAGCTCTCATCCTGGGAAAGATTGAAGACAAAAGGAAAAGAGGCGCAGAGGACAAGATGTTAGATGGCATCAGATACTCAAAAGATGTGAATCTGAGCATCAGACTCAAAGGACGTGAATCTGAGCATCAGCGACTCAAAGGACATGAAACTGAGCAAACACAGGCAGATGGTGGAAGACAGGGAAGCCTGGCATGCTTCAGTCCATGGGGTCACAAAGAGTCAGACACAGCTTAGCAACGGAAGAGCAACAACAGAAACAAAACTTCAGATCTAGAGAGATAAAGAGCCACCTAGGATCACGTTGTTCTCCAAGAACAGAACCAAACCTTGAAGACCATTTTAAGCTTCAGAGGTTCCCAGTGAAGAATCCTATGCTTTTGGCATAAAGCTCGTGGGGAAAGGCATTAAAAATAAGTTTCACAACTCAGTTCCTTCAGATGTTGATTTAATAAATCTGAAAGGAGGCTGGTAAATCTGCTTTAAAAAGAAACATAGATCAGATGTCATGATAGCATAAGTTAGTGGCTCTAAAGGAAGCTGAAGGGTTGATTCTACACGACAGAGTAGAAGGACATACGTCATATCCTCCTGCGAGAGCACCAGGCTTGCAACTAGCCGTTGAACAGCCATCGACAGGGGGACACTGGAACCCGCCGCCGACGGTATCCCGTGGCCAAAGACAGGGCTTCTCAGGTAGCTCGGTGGCAAAAAGCCCACTGCCAATGCAGGTGACGCAGGAGACAAGGGCTGAATTCCTGGAGTGGGAAGAGCCCCTGGAGAAGGGCGTGGCAAACCCACTCCAGTACTCTTGCCAGGAAAATGCCATGGACGGGGAGACTGAGGGCTACAGTCCATGGGTCGCAAAGAGTCAGATACGACTTAGCAAATGAGAACACATGCTTGTCCAAAGACAAGGGAGAAGCAGGGAGACGGTAGACAGGAGGGGTGTCATCACAACAAAATCCAATCCCATACCTGCCGGGTTGGCGACCCATAAACTGGAAAACAATAACACGAAAGAAGTTCTCCCATTGTTGTGAAGATACTTAACCCCATGTCAGGCTTCACAGCCTGGGGACCTGGCAAAAGGATGAGGAATCCCCAGGGAGTCTGACTTTGAAGACTAATGGGACTTGATGACAGGATTTCCACAGGGCTCGGGGAAACACTGGAAAAGGCAATAGCACCCACTCCAGCACTCTTGCTTGGAAAATCCCATGGAGGGAGGAGCCTGGTGCGCTGCATCCATGGAGTCTCTGAGAGTCTGACACTACTGAGCAACTTCACTTTCACTTTTCACTTTCATGCACTGGAGAAGGAAATGGCAACCCACTCCAGTGTTCTTGCCTGGAGAATCCCAGGGACGGGGGAGCCTGGTGGGCTGCCATCTATGGGGTCACACAGAGTTGGGCATGACTGAAGCGACTTAGCAGCAGCAGGGGAAACAGTAACTCCACTCTTATAGGGCACAAAAAAATCTTGCCCACGTTAGGACCCAGGGAGAAGGGGCAGCAACTCCACAGGAAACTGAATCAGACCTATCTGTTAGTGTTGGAAGGTCTCCTGTGGAGGCATGGGTCTGCAGTGTCTCTCCACAGGGCGGGGGTATTGGCAGGAGCAGTCCAGGGAGGAGTCCCTTGGTGTGAGCCCTCTTCAGTTCAGTGGCTCAGGTGTGTCCGACTCTTTGCGACCCCATGGACCACAGCCTCCCTGTCCATCACTAACTCCCGGAGCTTGCTCAAACTCATGTCCATTGAGTCAGTGATGCTATCCAACCATCTCATCCTCTGTTGTCCCTTGCTCCTACTCTAAACCTTTTACCACCTCAGGGCTATCCAACCATCTCATCCTCTGTTGTCCCTTGCTCCTACTCTAAACCTTTTACCACCTCAGGGTCTTTTCCAATGAGTTGACTCTTCACATCAGGTGGCCAAAGTATTGGACTTTCAGCATCAGTCCTCTTGATGAATATTCAGGGTTGATTTCCTATAGGATTGACCTGTTTGATCTCCTTGCAGTCCAAGGGACTCTTTTCTCAAATACCACAGTTCAAAAGCATCAATTCTTCAGCACTCAGCCTTCTTTACAGTACAGCTCTCACATCTGTTCATGACTACTGGAGAAACAACAACTTTGACTATAGAGACCTTTGTTGGCAGGGTGATGTCTCTGCCTTTTAATACCCTGTCTAGGTTTGTTGTAGCTTTTCTTCCAAGGAGCAAGTGTCTTTTAACATCATGGCTGCAGTCACCATCTGCAGTGATTTTTGAGCCCAGGAAAATAAACCCTGTTACTCTTTAAATGTTTTCTCCTCTATTTGCCATGAAGCAATGGGACCAGATGCCATGATCTTCATTTTTTGAATACTGAGTTTTGAGCCAGCTTTTTCACTCTCCTCTTTCACCTTCATCAAGAGGCTCTTTAGTTCCTCTTGCTGTTCTGCCTTTAGAGTGGTGTCATCTGTGTATCTGAAGTTATTGATATTTCTCCTGTCTACTTAATTCCAGCTTGTGACTCATCCATCCTGGCATTTTGCATGATGTACTCTGCATAGAAGTTAAATGAGCAGGGTGACAATATACAGCCTTGACGTACTCCTTTTCCTATTTGGAACCAGTCTGTTGTTCTATGTTCATTTCTAACCGTTGCATCTTGTTCTTCATCCGGGCTTCTCAGGAGACAGGTAAGGTATCTGGTATTCCCATCTCTTTTAGAATTTCCCAGTGTGTTGTTATCTGCACAGTCAAAGTCTTCAGCACAATCAATGAAGCAGAAGTAGATGTTCTTCTGGAATTCTCTTGTTTTATGATCCANTAACCGTTGCATCTTGTTCTTCATCCGGGCTTCTCAGGAGACAGGTAAGGTATCTGGTATTCCCATCTCTTTTAGAATTTCCCAGTGTGTTGTTATCTGCACAGTCAAAGTCTTCAGCACAATCAATGAAGCAGAAGTAGATGTTCTTCTGGAATTCTCTTGTTTTATGATCCAAAAGATTTTGGCTATTTGATTCCTGGTTCCTCTGACTTTTTAAAATCCAGCTTGTACATCTTGAAGTTCTCAGTTCACATACTGTTGAAGCCTAGCTTGAAGGATTTTGAGCATTACCTTGGTAGCATGTGAAATGAGTGCATTTTTATGATAGTTTGAACATCCTTTGGCATTGCTATTCTTTGAGATTGGAATAAAAACTGACATTTTCCTGTCCTTTGGCCACTGCTGAGTTTTCCAAATTTGCTGGCATATTGATTGAAGCATTTTAACAGCATAGTCTTTTAGGATTTGAAGTAGCTCAACTGGAATTCCATCCCCTCCACTAGTTTTGTATGTAGTGATGCTTCCTCAGGCCCACTTGACTTCACATTCCAGGACGTCTGGCTCTAGGTGAGTGAGCACACCACCATGGTTATCCAGGTCACTGAGACCCTTTTTGTACAGTTCTGTATATTATTGCCACTTCTTGATCTCTTCTGCTTCTGTTAGGTCCTTACCATTCCTTTATTGTGTCCATCTTTGCATGAAGTGTTCCCTTGGTATCTCTAATTTTCTTGACTAAATCTCTAATCTTTCCCATTCTATTGTTTGCCTCTATTTCTTTGCTTTGTTCACTTAAGAAGGTTTTCTTGTCTCTCCTTGCCATTCTTTGGAACTCTGCATCCAGATGATATATCTTTCCTTTTCTCCTGTGCTTTTTGCTTCTCTTCTTTTCTCATCTATCTGTAAGGTCTTCTCCGAAAATCACTTGATTTGTTTCTTTTCTTCTTGGGGATGATTTTGGTCACTGCCTCCTGTACCATGTTATGAATTTCTATTCTTGAAATATTCATTCCTATTCACATTTCTATTTCAGTGCTCTCACTTCATTCGTTTGTATTTTCCAATTTCTCCATCTCTTTTTGTTGTTGTTCTTTCTCAAGCCTTTATCAAATGTAGTAGAAAAACTTGTGTATGTGTGTGTGTATATATATATATAGAGAGAGTATGTATAATGTAATATGTATATCTTAGAAAACTTAAAAATTTTTGCCTAGTTATAAAGTGTATGACATTTTGGTCCCACTTGTTTGACTAAGTGTCAGGGGAAGCACACTGACTGCCACCACCCACCCTGGCCAGGTACCGAAGTCACCATTTGTGTGAGTTATTTTACGACCTCGGGTCTTAGTAAGGAACACAGAACTAACAAGCCACCAGCAACTGGAAAAGTCCAGGAAAAGCCTAAAGGAGATGACACAAGTCGGACCACCTCTGAGAATCCTCCTTCCTGGCACCCGTAGGTGCCATTAGCTGAGCAATGCCTGTGCCACCAGGAAGGACCCAGAGTCGGAATGACTGGCCAGAGAAAACGCGGAAACGAATCCCATCACCAGAAAGCCCAAGGCGTCCAGCAGGTAGCAGAGCGGCCCTTCTGAGCTCTCTGACCCTTCTGTTCTCCAGCTCTGCGCCCTGCCCAGTGAGTCTCCTGCTTTGTCAGCTCCTGTGTCTCTGGACAGTCCATCTCCCCGTGTTAGACAAGAGCCCACTCTCAGGTCCTGGGAGGGGTCCCCCTTCATAAGTATGAATAATGCTGGGTTTCTAATTTCTCCTCACTGAAAACTCTGGTATAGTTCCATTTATTCTGGCATCTAGTATTACTGCTAAAATTCTAGAAAGCTTATTATCTTAATGATTTGAAAAAAATTTTTTGAATGAAGCTTGAAACTTCTAATCCAGTTCTGAGGATACAAAGAAATATTGTGTTGAAAAAAAAAAAAAGGCAGAAAATTAACATGTGATACAATATTATTAACTAAAGTACAGGATTTGCTCAAATTAAAAAAAGAACAAAACAGGAACTTGAATTGTGGATTATTTTAGCCACCTTTAAAAATGAGAATATGTGTATTACTCTGAAAATTTTCTCCTTCAAAATACAACTCCTTGTTCTTCTGAGAAGAGCAGCAGGCCAGCCCTCTACCCATCTTTCACAGAACAGCTTAATGACAGTCAGCATATATTTAGCCAATTGACAGATTACGTGTGAAATCTGTAATTAGACAGCTAATCTTTTTTTAAAGAAATATGTTATATTTCTAAGTGCTAATATGTACATTTTCAAGAGACTAAATGCTAGATGACATCTCTGAGTTTCTAAACTTTTTTCCCTAGAAAGAGCAGTTTAGCTGGCATAGAAATATAGCAGAAAATGAAAATATTTGTCACTTTCAGGAAAATAGCATTTTTTCAAGAGTATACACATATATGGGCAATCCATCTTCTTTCTCACCTTTATATAGTACCTAATTTTTACAGTTAGCAGTTAGATCAATCCAGGGGCCTACAGCCTTACATTTGTGAATAAAGGAAACTGCTCCAAGGGAAAATAATTGGATCTGGACTCTGTACTTGTTAAAGGGAGGTGATTAAGGGAAATCAGAGAGACATTCTGTAAAGCGAAGTAAGTGTTTTGAAGGACGGGATTTTTGCTTTTTTGTTTGGTACTGAGGGGAAGGTTTAAGAGGTGAAACATCTTCTCTTGGGTGGGGGGTGAGGGTATATGCTCAGACCTGAAGGTATGTGATTGAGAACCAATAGAAACAATAATCACATTTGCCTTATTGGGCCACTTTTTCTAGAACATTTAAGCAGAAATGATGTGAACCTTTTTTTTTCTTTTTCCTTTTTCTTTCTTTTTGGAAAGAGGAAGTAATTTTTAAGACCCTTAACTCTGAGGTCCTCTTTCTCAGAAAGTATGAAAAGAAGAGATCAGTAGAATAACCTTGACTTTTTTCCTGACCAGGTTAACAGTCACGAGTTAGCAGTTAGTTGTTTTCCAGCATTCGGCCAATTCCCTTTTAAGGAAATAGAGATAGTTTCCACCAGTCTAGGTGTTTAGATTCATGACCCCACAGGAAGAGCTCAGATTTTGGTGGACAGCCATGGCCCTTTGGCATTCAATTCCAGACTGTCTTGCTCTTAGAATTAGATCTCAGTGGAACTAAACTTAGACTTTCTCTTTAATTTTTTTGTACCCTTGGATTTGCCTTGACAAGCTTAGAAACAAAATTTTCACTGCTGACCCCTGAGACTTGAACTGTGACTTCTGGAGGGGTAAGGGAAGCAAGACCCTTGAGACTGGACCAGACTTATGTTAACTCAGACCACCAGGGTTCCAATCCTGCATCTGCCATTTATGAGCTGTGAGGCCTTAGACAAGTTACTCCCACTCTGGTTTCCTAGGGGCATAACAGTACTTCTCTTGCACTGTTGTTTTAAGAGTACATGAAGTAATACCTGGAAAGTGCTAGTTAGAACATACTTGGCACCTAGGATGAAGTATGGTGGAAGGGGCCATTCGCCACGTTTGCAAATATTCTTGTCCGCTCAGGAAGGTATTGGAATCAAGTTGCGAATTTCAAGAGGCCATCATGATTTGGGTGAGAAAAATCTCACTAACATCATATGCAAGAAAGAATAAACTAGCTTCTTTAAAGTCTTCTTGTTAAGACCCAAAGACTAGTGCAGAACACAGGGAAGGAGGAAAAGGGTCCCCTCAGTTGGATTTCCCATCAGTCTACTGGGATAAGGTCTAGGAATCAGATCTAATTTGACTTAAAGAAAATGAAGATGTGAAAGAAAATCCACACTCTGTATGGATCAGTTCAGTTCAGTTCAGTCGCTCAGTCGTGTCTGACTCCGTGACCCCATGAATTGCAGCACGCCAGACCTCCCTGTCCATCACCAACTCTCGGAGTTCACTCAGACTCACGCCCATCGAGTCAGTGACGCCATCCAGCCATCTCATCCTCGGTCGTCCCCTTCTCCTCCTGCCCTCAATCCCTCCCAGCATNTCATCTGCATGTCTGAGGTTATTGATATATCTCCCAGCAATCTTGATTCCAGCTTGTGCTTCTTCTGGCCCAGCATTTCTCATGATGTACTCTGCATATAATTTAAAAAAGCATGGTGACAATAGGCATACATATATATTTAGCTTTCCAAATATATTGTATAAATTACATGCACTTACATTTTTCACTTATGTGCTTGTCCGTGTGGGGATATGTACATGTATTTTGTATGAAAAAAACAATTGCATCCAAAGTGGCCATAATGTATTATCTAGCTCTCAATTTTACCTCCTATGAGAGTCAGTTAAGTGGGTAGGGCACAATGTTTAAAAGAATGACATGGCCTGAGAACATGCTATAAACTGATTTAGAACCAAGTATCTCCAGGATGGCTGACAATACTTCCCCTAGACCTTGAGCCTCAGCACATGCTCACTGTAACACATCAGCAAGCTAAATGACACACCCACAGGCACCGTGACAGTGCCAGGGCTGACCATAAAGGTCAAAAAGTGGCCAGGTCCCAATTCATGGAAATCCCCACACTCCTTCCCCAAAATAGCCGTAATAATCTTTTCACTCACTGGCCTGTGAAATTTCCCACTCTGATAAAAAATGCCAGGCCCATACCTTGGTGCTGCCCTCAGCCTCTGAGATGGCCCCACAGTCTGTCTGTGGAGTGTGTTTCTCTCTAAGTAAATCCCGTTCTTAGCTATCACTTTGTCTCTCACTGAATTCTTTCCAGGATGAGACATCCAGAACTTGAACTTCATTAAGTCCTGGCACCAGGCGTGTGATCTCAGTGAAAAGACTGTGGGTTCAAGTTCCAATCTGAGTTACGTGGCTTCAGTAGTATTTCTGCAGCTGTTGCACAATGATGTGTATGTAGTGTGTGCCATTCAATTTTGGAGTAAATGGCTTACAAAGTGAAAATTGTAATCATAATACAACGTGCCATAAAAACCATGGCTCTTTTCCTACGTGTCATTACTCCATTCTCACTGCTTTTGTCTTTTAAATTTCCCATTTTAAAGTTAATAATGATAATATAGCCATAGCTAATAGAAAGGAAAGACTCTGCTCTTGATATAGGGCAAGCTGGGATAGGGGAAGGCTTCAGGTGTAGGATGGAGAGTCAAGGCAACTGAAAAGACCATTGTATTTGCAGTCCTATCTACTGATCAAGAAATCTCCGAAGTATTTGGGTTTCCCATAACTTAAAGAAAGTTGTGTGACTTAAGGTCACTCATTTATTAAAAAGGAATTCAGTTCTAGGTTTCACAGATTGTCAAGAGATCTTTCTTTCTGCTGTACTCTCTTTATAGAGACAACACGAAACACCAGCGTAAAACCTGGAAAATCTTTCAGAAACGGTCAGAATTCCTAAGGTACTCATTTCATCATTAATCATCAATGTTAATTTACACTTTCCCTTTGCTCACATTGGGAAAATATCTACAGTCAGTTTAAAACAGCTTTATTTTTTTCAAAAGCCCCATAATGTTATTTTGCTGTGAAGAGTCCAGGTCACTTCATGAGATGTTTCCATCTGAGCAAAGTTGTCCACACACCTTGCCACCCTGACCACAGCCGACTGGATCAGATGGGCCCCTGACCCATCCTCCAGCTAACGAAGCGGTTTGGTTTCAAAATGACCTTGACTGATTCCGTCAGTCTCTCTGTCTCTGCATTTCAGAACAGTTTATACTAGTTAACCGGAGAACAGGAGCTGGAAGACAGGCATGATCGTAAACAGAAGCCGTGAGTTATTCGAACTCGCAAGACAGCCAAAGCCACGAGTGAGCAGGATCTGTGGAGCAGAGAGGACAAGCTAGGAGGACAAGAAAGGGGCACAGGAACGGGGGTCAAGCCCAGGTTTGTGACAAGGGCAGGGTGTTCAGGCAGGAAGCCAGCGGTGTACCCAGGATAGGCTTCGAGGAAGAACAGAGAAATGATCTGATCACCGCAGGTACTGATACAGTCTCTCCTGTGAGGCCCAAGTAGCTTCTATTGATAGCTTCCTGCCCTCTGCTTGTCCACTTATACCTTTACAGTGAACTCCCATGAACCAACACCTGAGGGTGTTTCTACTTTTTGCACCTTGATCCAGCTTGATACATTGGCTTAGGATTTTATAGAAAACACTTACAAGGTCTGAATGACAACTGACTGTCACTCCTGGGGTACGTCTAGAGACACTACTCAAGGGAGCTCCCTGGTGGCCTAGTGGTTAGGATTCTGGGCTTTCACTGAAGTGGCAGTACTCAGTCCTTGATCAGGGAACGGAAATCCCACAAGCAGCAAGCGTGAGGCAAAAATAAATAAATAAAATAACAAGACACTGCTCAAACTGCTTCTATCTTCAAAATAACTCTCTGGTAAAAGTGGGTTTCAAAAACTAAAAATTTAAAACTACATTAATGTAGACAAAAAGAGCTTTAATTGGGTAACTATCAGATTCCACTATCTAAATGAATTTCCCACTTCATTAAAATAACAATGAGTTAAACTTCAAAGCAAACTCAGCCCGTTGTTTACCCTGCCACTCTAAGCACGTTTTGTAAGATATCTAGATCTTTTGTTAGACATATGTTACTGAGCTTAATTTGTCTTTGTTCCTTTTAAAAGTCTTGATTCACAGAGAACAGGAGTGCTTTGAATCTGCTTCCTAACACAATACCTGTGTGAAGAAATGTCTAATCCTGACTGGGTATGAATACAGGGAGCACACATATAAATGTGAAGATGTTCAGAAGAGGCTACAGGAAATTGGAATACCAAAATGCTCTAAGGGAATTGTGGAATATTTATGAAAATACATGGTTTATTTTGAAATGCAGATGTCTCAGGACCTGGAAATGTAATCACAGGAATGAAAACTGTCTTTAATAAATCTCCTTAATTAAAATCTATTGTTCAGAAAAATATATAAATCCTCCTGCAATATTAGAAATAGGAGCAAGAAATGAGGAAAGTATGCATTCATTCAGATTGCAGCAAAGAATTATTATTAAGAGCTCCTGGCTATAACAGTTTGGTTTGCTGTTGTTGTCTTCACTATTGTTTGTTAAAGCTAAAGAAGTGACATTCTAGTAGACTGAACATAAATTATTTGCCATTATGGTACCCAATGAGATGAAAACAAAAAAGGCCTGTAGCACAAAAATATATCCAATCACTGATAGGGAGAGAGAGTATGTTAGAATCACTGTCAAAATACATCAATTTTTTTGCTTTTCTTCACTTGTAAGGGCTTTGAGTGGGTGGTCCTCTGGCTCAAAAGACTCGAAATCAATTACAAGAAATAAACCTCTTTCCTCCCAGTCTTCAGATTTCCTCTATGAGATCTGAGCAGAATGCTTAATAATGAAAATGTATACATGATTGCCCTTGTGAAAAATACATACATTTCTCTTTTCTTATTAGTCTGCAGTGTCATTAAAGTTTAAGAGCACTAGGCCTTTCAGTTAAACTCGTGCACGAGGGCCTAATTGTCATAACATGTCAATACAATGAAATAAACCAATTCCATCAGTGAGTGAGCTGAGGCAAGCAAGGCTGAGTCCCGTCCTGTGTGACAGGGCCCATGCTACCTACCCTCTGACCCTAGATCCTCCATTCGCCATTGCAAGCAAGTGGGGGCTGGAATGGTCCATGGCTGTGCACAGGGAAGTTGGAAACCTGCACATCTTGAATCCATTAGCTTGTAGTACCTTTTCTCAGTGATATATTACACTGGGCAAGTACAGTCCCACACAAGGCATAGCCATCACTAACTCCTTAGAGTCGCAAGTGACCTAACCCTCCTGCAGTAACCACCCACGTGTGGCTCAACTTTTGAAGAGCTTCCCGTCCTGTTTAGATGAAGTTCTGTGGCTGTTTATTTTCTTATTATCTGGTAATGAGTCTCCCTTGATGATTGCAGCTGCCTGAACAGCAGGTAGGAATGTTAGGAGCCTATTCACATGCTTTCTCTTGTTGGGGATACACAGTCCCAAAGGATGTATGTGTTCTTCTGTGAGTGCATGAATGCTGTGGGCTTTTGTGCAAGCTATGAAAGTGGAGCTCTGTGTATATAAGGAGAATGATAAGGTGGGGTGTTTTCAATGCTTCTAGTAATCTCTAAAGTCTTGCTGCTGATTCTGTGTGGGCCAGGGTCCCGAGAAGCTGGTTAGAAATGCAGAATTTCAGGTCCAAGCCCACACCCACTGAGGCAGATTCAGCCATTAACATAATCCTCTGGATGCTTAGTATACACTTTAAATTCGACATGCATGCATTACACTAAGGGAAAATATTTTTGTTCTTCTCTATAGAAAGCATGGCTTCCACGAAATGCTTTAAGACTGTAAACAACTGCATGCATTATCTAGATTTTCATTGTAAAAATATTAAATAAGGAATATTTATTTAAAAGTAAAAATGTGAATCCTTAGGGCAAGTGTTAGTCTAGAAGTGATTTTCTTGTCCAGAAAACATGTGAAATGGAAAATTTCTGCCTTAGAAAAATTATGTCCTCTTAAGGAAATGGGACCACATTGCAAGGCAGACTGGGTGATCAGCCTCAGGATGATCTCGCAGTTTTACAGGCGCCTGACCTAAAAAGTGTGTTGATCAAGCGATTCTCTTGAATGTACAGATGAATGCTGGGGGGAATTAGGAAAGGGAACCTGTTGGTCCCAGAAGACCGAGTCACCCTTTCTAGTGTCTTAACTGAGACACCTCGGTCTCTCGGTTGGTGGCCAGTCCTACTGAGAAAAAAGTAAGAACTGCGCAAAACACGTTCATGCTGAATATGATTAACAGCAGCCTGTGCTTGCTACAGATCTGTGGGCCAAAAATTTCTTCTCTTTCCACTGCTGTGCTGTGAGCCAGTTGGCTGCTGCTTTTCCCCCCAGAGGTGGATATGCTACAGTGATATAATGATTCTCACATGAAAACAGCCTTATGATATGGGATTCATCAGACTAGAGTGTTCTATGGAGCAAACTGATATTTTTAAGGGACTGGGGAAAAAGAAAATGATTAAAATACTATAACATGAATCTTTTAAAGGGTGGGTTTAATGTGAACATAGACATACTGATCTTGCATAACTAAGGCATACATTTCCAAATAAAGGTGATTCTTTACTAAGTATAAACACCCTCACACAACTATATCACCAACTATATCAACTATCAATGATATAATAATTAAATGAAAGAATGAGAATATGCCCTAGACAAATTAAACAGCTTGTGAATTTTTACTGCATACTGATGTGTGTACTAAGGAATACATACTCCAAGTAATATATAAGATGAAGAGGAAAGAATTATGGCCNCTTGCTACAGATCTGTGGGCCAAAAATTTCTTCTCTTTCCACTGCTGTGCTGTGAGCCAGTTGGCTGCTGCTTTTCCCCCCAGAGGTGGATATGCTACAGTGATATAATGATTCTCACATGAAAACAGCCTTATGATATGGGATTCATCAGACTAGAGTGTTCTATGGAGCAAACTGATATTTTTAAGGGACTGGGGAAAAAGAAAATGATTAAAATACTATAACATGAATCTTTTAAAGGGTGGGTTTAATGTGAACATAGACATACTGATCTTGCATAACTAAGGCATACATTTCCAAATAAAGGTGATTCTTTACTAAGTATAAACACCCTCACACAACTATATCACCAACTATATCAACTATCAATGATATAATAATTAAATGAAAGAATGAGAATATGCCCTAGACAAATTAAACAGCTTGTGAATTTTTACTGCATACTGATGTGTGTACTAAGGAATACATACTCCAAGTAATATATAAGATGAAGAGGAAAGAATTATGGCCCCCCACTCCAGCACTCTTGCTTGGCAAATCCTATGAGCGGAGGAGCCTGGTGGGCTGCAGTCCATGGGGTCGCTGGGAGTCGGACACGACTGAGCCACTTCACTTTCACTTTTCACTTCGATGCATTGGAGAAGGAAATGGCAACCCACTCCAGTGTTCTTGCCTGGAGAATCCCAGGGACGGCGGAGCCTGGTGGGCTGCCGTCTATGGGGTCGCACAGAGTCAGGCACGACGGAAGCGACTTAGCAGCAGTAGCAAAATTCCCTTAGCTCCAAGTTTCTTCACATAGTGCTTTTTAAAATGTCTAACTTATTATGGAAAGTAAACCAAAATTTCAGAAATATCGGTGCTTTATTGTAGAGCCTAGAATAATTTTACGAACAGTTAAAACAAGAGTACTTAAGAATACGTATTTTTCATATCAAATTCCCTATTTTTCAAGAAATATTGAAATATACATATAAAACAACACAGAAAACCCTTGTCTTTGACTGCCTACATTTTCTTCATTAAATATATTGGTGGTGTTAAAGTTTTCTGAATAATTCATTAAGAAAGAAGCCAAGTTGATAGTGTTTTGATTCAGGTAGATAAGTTCATGTGATGAAGTTTTTAAACTTAGTTCGTTCTTCATTCAACAAATGTTTATTGAACAGCTAATACTTGGCAAGCACTGTTCAGTGAACAAAACAGACTCTTGTCTACGTAGTTACATCACAGTAATATGCACCTAACTAAGGATTTATAACAACTTCCCTGGTGGCTCAGAAGTTAAAGCGTCTGCCCCTAATGCAGGAGACCTGGGTTCAATCTCTGGGTCAGGAAGATCCTCTGGAGAAGGAAATGGCAACTCACTCTAGTATTCTTGTCTGGAGAATCTCATGGATGGAGGAGCCTGGTGGGCTACAGTCCACAGGGTTGCAAAGATTCCGACAGGATTGAGCGACTTAACTTTAAACTTTCAAGGATTTATACAGACTGAGTAGACACACCAGTATTAAAAACAAACAAAAAAAAAAAAAAAAAAAAGGAAAAGTAACTTCTCTGAGCACATTCAATTAAAAAAAAGGGGGAATAGAGAATCTCAGTGGGGGATGGGTATGCTAAGGTTTTATTCTGGATTATGGTATTTTAAAAATCAACTTTCAAAGATAGAGGTGGGAAACATTCAACGTAAATTAGAAACGTAACTAAGACTTTGGGGGGCATCATTATTTGTCATGGACTAGCAGTAAAATGTCACATGAGATAATTACTAGCTTATAGATAGCTGTGCATATAAAAACACTTACTTGTGTATGTCATGTAGCACGTGTGTGTTTCATATTATGCAATAAATTAAATCCTGCAGAGTTTAATGTGTCAAACTCTGAGGAATACAAATATTTAAATATTTAGAGAGTAAAACTCATTACTTAAATATTAATATGAATTATTTTATAAAACTCTCCAAACTTTAAAAAGATTCCTTTTGGAAATTAAATAAGTAATTGAAATTTTCCAACTTTGGCTTTTTGCATGAAGACTGGCTTTAAAGTATATAGAAAAACATACGGCTATCTGCAGCTAAATCATACCAATCCAATCAGCTTATCTGCAGGTAGGATGAGAGCCATTTTTGGGGGGGGAGGCCATGACACATGGCATGTGGGATCTTAGTGTCCCAACCTAGGACTGCAACTATGCCCCCTGCGGTGCAAGCCCTGAGTCTTAACTTCTGGATTGCCAGAGAAGTCTCAGAGTCATTTTAGTTTAACTTGCAAATTTCTATTTAAAAAAATTATGTATTATCTTAGGTCCCTAAGAGCTAATGTATTTACATTGTACACTTACAGAATAAGACGAGATCTCTAAAATTTATTCTTTTGTTGTCCATATTCTAAAATTAAACCTTAAACCAGTTAAATAACAAGGTTGCAAAGATTTGGAATAAAACTTGTCCATACAAAGCTCAGAAAGTAAGTGAGATAAAAGTACATAGCAAAAGCGAGAGAAGTGACAAATAGGGTTAAGTTCTTCACTGATGAAAACATGATCATTGTTTCCTGTCTTTCATGTTTATCACATTCTATTTTTTTCACAAACACAAAAACTTTCATTAAAAATAATAAAGAATTTTCATCAACCTAAGCAAACAGGAAGACTTTTTCAAAGTATATAGAAAAATCACAGCTTGGGACTCATTCAAACTTTAATGTCTGTAAGAAGGAATTTTGAAAGCATTAATTAAGAACTTGTTAAAATTTTGTCCAGGAATTCCTGTTTGTGAGAGGTGAATCACAAGATAATAAGCACTCATCTGAAATTTGTGTTGGAAATTCTGCTTTTTTTAAAGGTTGGCTTAAGGAGACACAAAAAGCAGTCTTAGGTAACATTAATGAAAAAAAAAAAACCTGTAAGCTGATAAACCTTGGTACTTTTACAGTAAGAAAAATGTAAGAATGTGAGAAAAAATAACTATGAGAAAAAAACTGCTAGTAAGGGTTTTATAGTTTAACATATTATTGGATATCTTATTTTTCAGTTTAATGGTTTTGTTAGGGTGCGTAGGTGCCTATTTTTAAAAAGGAATTTTTTAAAGATTTTATTTTATTTTTTTTTTGGTTTAACAAAATGAAAGTCCTTAAAGTACATCAGATACCTAATTTCTCCTGTGAGTGGCAGACAGAAAGACAATACTACTTCTTGTCTCCTTTAGATAGTTATTTTTTAATGTATCAATGATCAATTTACTGTATGATGAATGCAATGTCACGTGTATTTCCCACCCCAAGGCTAGGGTAATGAAATATTTTGTGGACTTGTATCATTTTCAGGCAATCCACACCTTCCCACCACACTTATGAACGAGCCCTTCCCTTTCCATTTAATGTTTTATTTTCCTAGATTTTGCAATTCAGCAATCACCTCACACTTGAGTTGGTCCCTATTACTACCATTTGCTCCAAATAGAAGAGTCAGGAGATAATAGAAGGATAAACTCTACAGAAAACTGTTCTACATTTTGCAGGACACAGGCCTTTAAAGGGAGCGGGAAGTGGGATTAAGGAATATATTGAGTCACTATACCTCAGCCTCAGGATGTACATCCTTCAACTGCTCTTATCAGAATTTTTAAAAACTCTCAGATTTAGTGACATTCTATCTGATGTGAAATCTAACAGTAGAAAACGTGAATTTTTTAAGAAAAGAAGTACAACTAGAACAATGATTATTATTTTTACAGAAGAATGACCAAAAGGGAGAATCCGATAAGCTTTGTAGAATCTTATAAAACATGATTTAAATATATGTCTTTGTGTTGTGAATATGGCCTGAAAATTAAAACTGTTTTTGATTTTCTGCAAGTTGTTTTCCATTGATTTTGAAGTTTAATGTTTCTATCATAATTTCACACCTACTTTGGCACAATTTACAGAGAGAAGAAAAATATAGCATAATATGTATATTTTATTTCTCCCCCTATTTTTTTACATCCTAAAACTTGTTGATTTATTTCTAAGCCTTACAATATGATTTTATAAATAGCACTATTTCACAAGAATCATTCCTGATTCAGATTTCATTTTATTATTTTTAAGTAAGAATAAATGTATAGTCCTGGTATCTAAATTCTTGCTTTTCAATTTTGGGACAGAAGAAATAACACAAGTAATAGAATAATTAAATATTAAAGTGTTCATGATTCTTTAAGTTAAATATAAGTAAGCTTTGACAATTTCCTATACAACGGAGTTAAAGTATATATAAAATTTTATATTTTAAGATTATTAATGCTGCTAAGGAGGAGAAGGGAACGACCGAGGATGAGATGGCTGGATGGCATCACTGACTCGATGGGCGTGAGTCTGAGTGAACTCCGGTAGTTGGTGATGGACAGGGAGGCCTGGTATGCTGCGATTCATGGGGTCGCAAAGAGTCGGACACGACTGAGCGACTGAACTGAACTGAACTGAAGAAGAGCAAAAAATAAAGAGCTGCAATGCAGAAATTACTATAGAATGTACAACTTGATAAAATTTGAGATTCAAATTAAGAACATCAAATATCAAATATCAAGACTTAATATTACAATTCATTAGTCAAATGTCCCAAAGAGAGGGCAGAATGTACAATGAGTATTTTTTGAAAATGAATTGCAATAAATTAGTAAAATCTGAGAAGACTTCAGAATTGGAAGCTCCAGCTGAGTTTAAAAGGATGGGGGAAGGGATCTTACTACTAAATATTTGAAGCACCATTTAAAAAAATAAAATCTACCAACATCTCCTTAGTTCCCCCTGCATCAGGCCCACTCTGACTCTATCTTAAACATCTTTTCCTTTGCAAAGATGAAATTTAGAAACACACACAGGATATGTTGCACTGATGTAGGCCAGTTGAGAAAAAAAAAAAAACCAACATGGTTCAGAGCAGGATTTCAAATTGTTACACTAAATATAATAACATTTGCAGTCATGGCACTGTTCCATAATAATTTTAAAAGATTTCATTTTNCCCCCCCCTCCTCGGCGCTTTTCAAATTTGGAGGATTTGGCTGCGGAGCCTTGCAGCCCTTGTTTTCCTTATTCCTTGCAAAGCGTCGTGGCTGTTGAAATCTTTTGAGCACAGCTATTCTTCAAGATCTGGGCATCTTAAAGCCCAACTCGCCTCAGCCTGGCACCAGAGTGTCACTTGAAGGAATAGCCAGTGTCCCCCGCGGAGGAGCTCCTGAAGACCAGTCCCAAAGTCCAGGGCCGGGGAGTGAAGGGCAGGAGTTGGGGGGGAGGCCACTCCAGAGCAATTTGTGCTTCATGTCACTCCGGGCCCCCTTGAAATTTTAACTTCGCTCCCTCTAATTAATCTGCCCAGGGCCTTGATATAAATGGCTGCCCACAGCAGCTGCAAATTGATGTATCCCCTGATAAAGGTTGGGTTGCTGACCAAGGCGTTTTCTTTTTCTACCTTCTGTGTGAACTGAAATCTGTTTTACAGGTCCCCCCCCCCCCCCGTCTCCTTTTAAACATGTGGCCCATTTTTAAGTGCACCCAGTGGCTTTGATTGTCATAACCCTCCCTTTGCATAGAACGAGAGGGAACCTGGGTCTGTGCCCAGTGAGTCCACACTCGCTAGAATACAAATTGATCAGCTTTTCAGTGATAAACTGTTAGTGTCGGGGGTCTTCTTTAGTTTTTTGCAGCCTCTTGCCGAGACCATGTGAGCGTTTTATTGTGCCCAGTCTCTCCTGTCATATAGTTCCTTCGAAATGTGAATAAACAGAATTGTTTCTTAAACCATCCTGGACCAAACCCAGATGCTAATGTCAGATGTGATGTGTACAAAGAGAAGCAAATTTATGATTCTCTGGATCTTTCCCTATTGTTTATTCTTAATGTCAATTCTAGTTTTAACATTGTAGGGGCTTTCAGGTAGCATGCATGGGACAGTCTGATTTTCTTTTTCTTTTCTTTCTTTTTATGGGTGGTTATTTTTAAAGGGACAGCTGACAGTCTCACCCAGGGTTTGCCCTAGGCATCTTTTGCAGCCAGGAAGGATATTGAGGAAGTTGAAGTCTAACATTGCTTTATCTGTACTGTATTTAGCATTTCTTTGGCTTATTCTTTCAAAAGAAAGAATTTCCATGAAATAAGGAATCAGGCTCATTCTGGGTGTATAAAAGCTGACTTTATCTGCGCTCATACTAAGAGAAGAACTTTATTTTAGAAGACTTTGTGTGAGCATTCATGATTTTTTGTAAACCATTAAGACAGCAGTCACTTTATTTGAAATGCTAAATACTGAGTGGGAGAGTCTGAGTATGGAGTTTCTCCAGTGTCCAGTTCGTATCTAATAAAAGAAGTGGAAAAAATGGTGCAGTTTTTCTTTAATGTTTGGACAGCTCAAAGCAGACCAGAAATCTTTGAAATACTATTTTCCTTTATAGCTTTAGTCTCTGTGACTCACTAATATCTGCTAATAATTTGATTTAAAAATGATCCTTAAAAGGGCATTCCTAATAAGACACATTCTTCTTGTAGTACAATGCAAACTGCCCTATCAAGTTGCAAGCTGCTGGAAATGGTAGGAGAGTACGTGTTGCAGCTACAAGATTGGAGCTTTATATTTTTACAATTTTCCCTTTCTAAAGAAAAGTAAAATATTGTTCTTGATGCTAGATTTTAATGATGAATTCTTCTATCCAGGGTGTTAGTATAAATATTTGCAGATGAAAGAACACTTCATAAGTAAGGAAAGAAGTACACAAATGTAAGGTGCCATTATCATTTATTTTATTATAAAAATAGAAGCTTATTGTAAAAAAAACACTTTTCTCTTTTTTCAACGTTGAAAAGGGATCACGAGAAAGAAATGCTTCCAATAGGAATGCTGGTCAGTGGTTGTCAGGTTAGGACGTTCTTCACTGTCAAATCGTGTTTCTCACTACTTTGATATGAACATCAGCTGACAGGCACTGAATGCAAACCCTTCTTCGTTGAGGTTTTATGCAGGCAGCATAGCCCTTCATAGCAAAGCAGTCTCAAAAATTGGCACCTGCAGGATTTGCATGTGAAAAAAACGATTCAGTTGCATTTTACTGGAGTCTATTACTGTAAGTTACGTAGGTTCAGTGAGAAAAGCTATTTGTTGATGTTTGGACATTTAAAAGTTCTTTGTTTTAGGAACACCTTATTCATCATCTACTGACCCACAGACTTTATTGATAGCTGAAGCAGGGAGAAGTGATCTCTGGCTTTGTAGAGGTTATTTAGTATGAAATGGTGTTATTTTTAACCGTGTGCTTACAGAGTGCACTGCATGCATGGTTAATTTTTTTAATGTGCCTTAAAATGATGCCTTCATACAACTTTCAGAATCCATCAGAAGTTAAACAAATACATAAAATCAGGTTAACATAAATACTCTTTGAAAACAATCTAGGATTTTAGGAGTTCCGTAAGTTAAAATCTATAATAAAGAAATTAAACATTTCATAGTTCTGAATTTCTTTACTTGTTAAATAATTTGTCACTAAGATGCCTTTTAAAATACCATATTTGACCCTTTTATGCAAAGTAACTGACAGATATTAAGTTAACTAAAATACCTTTGTGAACCTCAGAATATTATCCATCAATGAGAACATTTCATCCAGAATAAGTTATTTTTTATTATCTAAAGAGACACGTTCCAACTTCACTTTTTTACAGCCATTAATATAAGAGTTCCTAAATAATGTTTAAAGAACAGTGAACATTTTATTAAAGCAAACATTAGTTCAGTTTAATGGAGGTAATTGTAAGTGATAAGACAGAGCAGGTTATCTCTGTGTTGTTTAAACAGAAGGAGCTACTTTGCACCATTTCCAGTAGCCATCTGTAGAAGAGAAGGGTTTGCACCTGTCTGTCCACACTAATTATAGATTAGGGCCAAAGAAATGAAATTCGAGGAGGTTTTCAGCTAATGAAATCCATACAGATTTTATTGTAAATGTGTTTTATGTAAAGAGGGTGATGGTTGAGTTATGAGTGAATAAATTGCTATGTAGCTGCTAGGCACTTGGTTTTGAAGCACAATTCTGCTGCATTAACCTTTGATATTAAAAAAAAAAAGAAAGAAAGACAAACAACTTAGACACGGATGCTAGTCTTTGTTTGGCATCCATAGCTACAATTTAGTGAGCAGCAGTGAGATTCAGTGTGCAATTTTAAAATGTGCTCTAAAGCAGCTTAAATGTTAAGAATATTCTAGTATTTTGAAATGCAGATGAAGTAGAAGGTAGGTTTTAACTTATACATATAAAACATTAGGAAAGCTGAAAGCTTTTTTTTTTGCATTTCAGTTTCACATACATCAGAAATTAAAGCAAAATGAGTGAGGAATTCATTCTGCAATAAAAGGTCACATGAATCTCTACCACATCTGTTTATAGTAATTATGAACATAATTAACATAAGAATTACAAATGAAATAATGACAAGCTGAGCAATGAGATATTATGCCATAATGGTCATATGTTGGAATTCTCACATTATAGCACACTAGAATTCACATACTCAAAGAAAATGCTAGATTTTTATCTGAATTAATGCTTCAAAACTTATCTGCTTGAGACAGATGGACTTCTTGCTTTTATAGGAAGGTAACCTATTATTAAGGAAAGAACTAGTTGAAATTAAGATTTCTAGTCTTCAGCCTGGCCTTTAAGACAGCTGTGATTACAGAAACCACTTCCTGTTGTACACTTATTCTGTGATTGTTCTTGATTATTATATTGCTTTTTTCTAAATTGAAAGCTTTGCAGCAAAGTGTTTGCTTTGGAAGAAAGTCATGGATTCTTCCCATTTGAGAACTGGTTGATCTTTTCTGTAACTGTGAGCCAAAAGTCAGTGAACAAACAAGGTATTAATAGAAATAGTATGCCTTTACAAAATAAGAACACTGGCAGATAAGCTTTTGTGCAGTTTTCTTCATACCTTCAGTGTCTGGATGCTTTTTAAAGACAAATGTAAGCCTTTTCTGTGGAAGTAGTCAGGCTTTGTTTGTTTTATAAATAGCATTTTTTCAAAGCGCATGTAATGGAAAAATCAGTTGGCGTTTCTAAGTTGTAGTTTTTACTTCCTAGAGTTGCATTGGATTTATAAACATGTGTCTGTAGTCTTTGTCCAAACTGATCTAACTAATATGTAATAAAGGGGCAGGTATATGTGATTGCACCTGGTTATCCTGAGTGCAGGTTTCTATAGCAGCTAGAGAAAGAGTGAAAGGTGACCCTTTATGAGAGCTATAATGATACTCTACAAACATGTAAGAATGACAGATTCTCACTCATTTAGAGTGCACTCGATTTGGTAACATTTCCTGCCAAATGGCCCCCTCCCTCTCTTTGCACCCTTCTGTAACTACTGAACCTGCTCACCTTTTGAAGATTTACGGGGAAGTAGGACCTCCTTCTCTTCTCAGTGATACCCCGAGGTTTTCCACATGATTGGATTATTGGTGGATTGTGGCAGAGCCCTTTTCATCTGACATTCATTGCATGACAAGATTTTTCACACATGCCCTTCCTCCACCAATGCCTAGCTTTTTGTACTTTACCTGACCTATATCAGGTTTCCCTTAATTGTTTTCTTGGGGTGGTGGGAGCTTGGGGGCCAGAGGATCCACTGCTCATAAAACTTTTTGAGCAGTGGGTCCAAGTGGTTTGGAGGGCAGTGCTTGATTCAACAGTTTGCTGTTGTGGTTCAGGGGCTCGGTTGGCCCCCTCTTTGTGACCCCTGCCTCTCCTGATTTTCTTAAGGTCTTCTTCAGATTTGTCTCCTCTCAGAGGTGGCTTGCTAGGTCTCTTGCACTTTGGTGTTGGTGCTTTTCTCTAATCACTGGCCTTATTTCCCCTCACCCCAAACTATCGAGGCCCCATGCATAAACTGTTTACAATCTGAAGTTTCACTGCAGCAGATACACTACAGTGTATGTCAGGAACAGTTCTGGAGTTTATTGGCTTCTTTATTCTGAACTCACTCTTCATACTGACATGAGCTTCTTAACTAAGCTTCAGTGCCTTGAAATGCAACATGACCAAATACTCCCTCTCGCCCCCCCCCACCCCCCCCCCCCCC
>SJYA01001934.1:858936-899407 GCA_006410615.1 Neotragus moschatus | reverse complement strand
TTTTTTTTTTTTTTTTTTGCCATTCTAAATAGGTTTAAAGGAGACTGGATAAAGGGCGGGGGTGGAGGGGGGGAACAATGGATTACGGTATTGATGGGATGCTGAAGCCTTTGGATGAAGAGGGGGAAAGAAGATGCTGCTTAACAACTTGATTAGTTCCTTTTTATTTTGATGTTAAGGTGAGACTGTGTCCCTTCTTTGCATTCAAAGTCTGTATAACTTAAGGGAAAATCGCAATGGCTTGAATGCTTTATTTTCTTTTCACCCCCACCTATTGCCCTGCTTAGCACCGTCTCCCTTCTTAGTACAAGAGTTTCATTAACCCCTTATTTGTAGGATTGATAAACCGAGCAAAATCGGTTGAGGCTTTTGGAATTGATCATTTGTGTTTGGTTCGGTGTGACATGTTTTGAATGGGTGGTGAATTGATGCTAATGGGAGTACTTGAATGAGTGAGAGGAGCAAATGAAACCTACTTTTAATGTGGAATTAGTTGATTTTATAGTATGATTTCAACTAGGTCCAGAGAGAACAAAAATCAAGACTAAGGTAGATTTGCATGTTGAATTTAAAGTATGGGATTATTTCCCCCCCGTGGAATTGGTTTAAAATGAAAATAATTTTAAAATGTTTAATAAACCTGTTTAATTTGAAACATGTTTAATACACTTGAGTGTGTTTAAAGATTACAGCATCAACTTTAAAAGGTTTTTAAAATGGGTAAAAGTGGGAAAAACAATTGTTTTGCTTCCTACACATAGTCAGGAAAACTATTTTCATAGGTAAATATGATCCAGTAACTAAGAGCCTAATTAAAATTTGTTTGAAGGCAGGGGGGCATGTTTCCTTGTTGACAGCAGCAGATCGATTGGGTAAGACAATAGAGTCCCATTATTTCACTTCCGTTGACTGAACATATTGACATTTCAGGTTTGCTCTTACCTCAGTGAGCATGATGGGACACTGAAATGCACAGTCCAGCTGGCCGGAGTGGCACATATATTTACTGTATGTCATTTCTGCCTGGGGTTACCTTGTCACCCAGGCAGAATGGGAATAGACAGCCTGGAATCTTTCAGAAGGGTAGAGATCTTTTTGCTAGTGAACTGACAGAGAACATTTCTTAGGGACATCTTTAATTTCACTTAGAATCAGGTGTAACAGATAAATATGCGATATAGTTTTATTTGAAAATACGAGGAGCTACTTAGCTATCAGTCCTTGCATTTTACATATAAGAATACCCATTTTCAAACTTTACCTTTACCTTCCCAGGGACATTTACATTGAATGGGTTGGTTCCTTCATTCAGACAGTTTGTGCTCAGGTGACATCCATTTTTCTCCAGTTGGGGATATTCAGGCACCTGCTAGATCTGTATCTGTTTAAAGAAATGTGTAAGTCCCCTTCAAAATAGGGTCTGGCTTTCCTTTTTCTGTGGGTGGAATATGAAAGCAGAATGTGTATATTTTACATTTATATGACTGAATAGCAAGCAGTATGGATAGATAAACATGTGTATTCTAAGCAGTGACAGGGAAAATACTCAGTATTCTGCGTCTTAGTGTAATCTACCCTTTTACACATTTTGCATAGTCTTTGCATAATAAAACTAAGTTTTAGGCAGACCTTGAGTCAAAGAAATTTGAACTGTATGAAAAGTGAACATGGAAAAAACCAGAAGGGACTTAATATATTTTTTAAAGTTTAGTGAAAATATAAAACTATTATGAATATGCCTTATACCCAGCAGTTCTTGTCATCAGGTTAGGCAATTGATGCCCTTTACAACATTTTGAACAAAACTAGTCCTTTATACCATTTTCATGAAAATGTTAGGTTTCTGTTTGATCAGCAGGTGCTGTTGAGATGAAAGCCATGTGTAAATTTTCAGAAGGCCAGAAGTGTCAATTCAGAAAAGGAAAGTGATAAGAGAAAATGCAATCAGTTTTCCTGTTTTCAATTTGTGCAGGATTTGAAGAGCTGTTTTGTTAAACTGCTACATCTGCTCCAATATGAATATTGAACTACTTCCACTAAAAATAACAGCCTATAATTTGGAAGCTACTGCAGTCTTTTGTTAATGTGAGTGGGTTATTTAAAAACAAAAAAAAAATTAAAAAAATAAAAAAGACAATTTTCTATTCTGACAATCTCTTGCCTAATGTGCATTTTCATTTGTTGGCACTTTTATCCTCAGCAGATAAATGGTATTATGCAATTAGGACCTCATCTCCTCCTTTGACTATGAAAGAGATTTCCATAGGTGGAAATCCTTGTAATATAGAATGGTTTCGCATAAACCAAAATGTATTTTAAAGTAACCTGTTTAAATGCAGTTACTTAAATTGAGAGAGTTATTCCTTACATTCTCTAATACTGCAATTTTTAACTTATTGCTATTATAACAAAGTTAACACTATTCCATTGCATACTGGGCATTCTGTGATTTATTTCACCTTTAATATACCTGTAAATGTAAGTTTAAATTAATCAGGGATATTTTACCTAACAGGGCTTTCAGAATAATTTTTTTCATGCTTAAATAAAATGATTAAATTATGCTTGAGTGCCTGCATACAAAAGCTCTAGCTTCTATAGTACTGCTAATCAAATAAGTTTTATGGACAGGGAAAGCACCACATTAGAGAAAAATTGGATGCATTTTACTAGTGACATTTCTAGGAAAGACATGTTTAAAAAATTACTCAATATTAATTAAAAAGAACTCTAACATGACTAATAATAAAAATAATACTTTATCCCTGCAGAAAGAAAATAAATGCCAATACTAGTCATGCAAAACTGGACATAGAGAATTAAGGTAGAAGGAAGACCTATAAAATTTGGATCAGGTTTAATATTGACTCCATCCCCAATTGCAGTTGGATGAACTTGTGGTATAGTAATTTGTCTAGGGTGAGACATGATCACTGCTTTGGATCAATTAGAGGCTATGTATCTTGTACCTTCACACTTCAGTTGCCAGACACACTCACTCTTCAAAGATAAACTGAGAATATCTTCAGAATGGATACAAGGGAAAACGGACACTGTGACACATTAACAAATGTTTCTTCTGAAACACCAATCGAAAGAAGAGGTTTTTTTGAAGAACAGCATTGTATATACTTGTGATCACGTGTACAACTGAGAATAATTCTTATAAAGAATGTAATTTCCAGTTTGAAGCCCAGTTGTGGCATGTTGTTGCTGGCATAATTTCAGAGATCTGGGTATATGCCTTGGTGGGTATATTCTCTGGTGTAGCCCCAAGCACTTTGCCACTCTCAAGAAATGTCACCGGCGTCATGTATCAGTGAAGCAAGTTTATTTCACAGACACAGCCCCATCATTTTCTATATGATCTTCTAGTGTGTTGTTTCTATGTTGAACCACAATCGGTGTTGAAGCCTCTGGACCTTATATGACATGAACAGGGAAGAGCTTCCTGTGATTCTTTTCAGAATGTCCATACTTTATCAAGTGATGTTCAGGCTTTTATATCAGAACTGCTGAGAAAGTAATGCCCCGTGGTTGAGGTTTAAGGTGTGATATACTTTTGCTTGAAAATGCTTAACACCATCAGTCTTGCTTAGAACCACTAACATTTTCCCTAACTGTAAGAGACCTACTTAAAATCCCTCTGCTTTGATAGTTCTAATTGAGGTTACCTGTATAATGGAACTCATGAAACGGGTTGGTTTTTGCGGGCTCCGTGTTGGCCAGGGTCCCTAAGACAAGTCTGTACTTGGGTGAATGGGGCCTCTAGGATGTAGCTCTTGTTGACTGTGGGGAGTACAGATGTAAAGCTTTCCTGTCCAGCAATCTGAGCACCTCCCAGTGCCTTATGGAATGTGATTGACTAGATGGATTCATCTTTTAACCTGGGGCTTCGACGACTACTGAGTGTGCTCTGGGCATTCGAGGGCTGCCACCTAGTTGTTCGTCTTGGGAGAAAGTAGAGAAGCTGACAGACATTAGGGACCTACTGTGAGCCTGGCACTCACCTGCACACATAGTGTCATCACTGATTTTAAGTAAATGATTAGCCAGCGTTTCACTTTCTTCTTTTCAAAGAGATAGAGCCCCTCACTCTAAAACTAGCTTTAGTGGCTCTTCTGCGTGGACCTTTTGCTCCAGTTTGGAAAACTGAGGTTTCCTTATGCTCCCCGAATTTAATTACCTGCTCTGTTCCCAAGTTCTAACAGAGACATATTCTCTGAATGCTGGGCTTTATGTGCTCTTTAGCAGTCATGATCTGTACATCCACTGTTTTCCTTACATTTGCCCTTGCCCCCAACCTAGGAATCAGAGTAGGCTCCTGGCTAGCAGATATCCTAGGATATGCCCAAATGTAAGCCACTCTGTATGCCTCTTCCCAGGGGGCGCTAGTGGTAAAGAACCATCTGCCAACTCGGGAAACATGAGATGCAGGTGCGATCCCTGGGTGGGGAAGATCCCCTGGAGGACCCGGCAACCCACTCCAGCATTCTTGCCTGGAGAACCCCATGGACAGGGGAGCCTAGTGGGCTACCGTCCATGGGATCGCAGAGAGTTGGACACGACTGAAGCGACTTGGCACGCTCATGCACTCTGTATCCCTCATCCTCCTGATGCAGGTTTTTCCGTGACTAAATGCTGTTCTCTCATTAGAATGCCACCTTCTTGCAGTACACGGCCTTGGGACCTCTCCCTCTGTTGGTCTCATTCAGCACTCCAGAGCATCTTCTGCTCAGTGTTAGTCCCTGCGGCTTGACCCGTCTCAGGCAGTTTGGTCACTCTACTCAATCTCAGCATCTCCCAGTTGGCTGGGTCCACTTCCTCGTCAGGACTAAGAGGAGAGGGAGTCTGGACCATCTTGAACTTATAACTGATTATGTAGCATAAAGCACTCTGTTATGAAATGAAGGACCTCGTGTGTGTGCATTCCCCGGCACAGGCAAACTGAGGTTCCCCCCTTCCAGTTCGATCACTGACTTGCTGGGTGGCCTCAGGTGCACTCCAGCTTCAGGGGCAAATGATGGGCAGACTCTTCGATCACGAGGCTTCCCAGCTCTCATCCATACAGGTCTATATAGCATATTACGCGTAGGCTTTCAGGAATTTCCTGTGGTTAAGAAAATGAAAAAACAAATCCTTATATTTTCATTTCTGAGTTGGGGGTACTACTAATCTGCATATCTGTGGGAAATAGAATCAGTGCAGCATGTCCCCAGCTCCCCACTGTTCTTCTTTGTAAAGAAGAGGTGTGGGGAAGAGTGTGCCATTTGTCTCATAGCCATCCTGGATCTCAGATGATTGGCTGAGATTTTAGTTGTTTATACAGTCCTTTCAGAGATGAATGATGGAGGAAAGAATCTTTCTACAGAGTGAGAAGGAACTGAAACATTTTAGGTCTTGCACCAATAAAACAGCCTGTATAACTTGCCCCTCACCTCACCTAAGGTGAACTTGGTGCCTGGGGCCAGGGCTGAGGGACTAAAGGCTCACTTTCGTGCTGACCGGGCTTTTCCTGCACCCCAGAGTCTCAAGGTTTGGACCCAAGTCACTTGGAGATTTAGAAAATGACATCTTTAAACCGTTTTTGGAGAGAACTTGGTAAGTAATAGCTTGTTTAAGCCAACAAGGGCACCTTATCATTTTTGCCTAGGAATCAGATGTTAAGTGCAAAAGACCAAGAAGCTATCTGTTGTCTGAAGGAACAGTTTGCTGTTGTTTCTAAAAGTGATGGAGAGCCCAGCGACTACCAATGACTCTGATTTTTGTACTTTGACTTAAAAAACGGACCTTGTTAAAAGTTTAATCCTAATTTGTGAAGTTGCTAATCGTGAACCCGGGCTGGATTTCTTTGGAATTTAGGAACTATTACATTTTTATACTTCTGATTTGATTAAGCCCTTTGTCATCATTCAGATGGCAGTGGAAATTTCTGCTGTTTACGAGGAAGGACATGGAAGTCCCAAGAGGTTCATGTGTCTCTAGAAATGGAAATCACAGGAACCACTGTGGCTTCATTGGTTGTAGCAGGTTTTTGCGTTGGCATTTGAAATTTGGTGGGAGGCCAAATTCAAGTTCTTTGCCACAAAGGTGAATGTCTTAAAAGTATGTATGCAGTACACTGTTGAGACCTGACTTGACTGACTTGAATACTACATCCGAGAAATAATAGAGAAAATGTTACCAGGAGGTGTAATGGCAGTTTGTCTAAAGATAAGCTCTCCACAGTTATGGGGCCACTAATGACAGAGGAGATGTTGCCAGACCACTGAGGAGCTTCGCTGTGGCCAGCTCTATTAGAGCTCCAGGAGAGAAAATTAGCTGATGGTAGTGTTTGGGACGTCCTTTCTGCTAGACCTTGTGGGGCGTGTACCTGGGGGCGTGCAGGTCAGAGGTCAGGGAGGTATTAAGAAAGTGGATGATGGTACCTGCAAAGACTGGCTTAAGGGTTGTGCCAGGGAGCTAGCACCGCCGCATTGCTGCGAGCGTTTCAAATGCACATCGAACTTGGCAAGTGGAATATCAGCAACTGGGAAGTCATCGCCTACTGAACATTGTGGTAAGCATGGTGCAAACTGTGCTGTCAATACAAGGCCTTAGGAAGCTGGTTGCTCTACTTCGTTAAAACTAGACGTACTATACTCCTTCCCCTAACCTGAAGATACAGAAAGATGTGAGCTGTACGACAGGTCATGAAAGACTGCTGGGTTGTTTTCTGAATCTGTGCATATGTTATGTACACAGTGATGAGCAAACACAGCTGGGAGGAGCAGCAGATGATACTGGGACTGGAACTGTGGTGTTTATCAGACTGATATAGTCATCCTTCTTTCCTGTGAAAGTGTTCCTTTCAAGTGATGTTAGAATTCTGTAACTTTCATCATGTGTCAGGCAAGTATTCTTTATTGCCAAACCTCTTTGCCTACCTGTCACACATTTTCATCCTCATCTCTAGCTAGGTTTATTTAGAAATGATATCCACACTTGCCCTCTGATGGGAAACAAATGTGGAGAATGAATTCAGATCCTTTTGTTTGAATCAGGGTAGGTTAGGTCTAAATGGAAAAGTAGATGTGATCAGTCGCCGTTGACTTATCCAAGTCAAGCTTTGAGTTGGCTAGGGAAAGTGGGTGTAAAGTGTCAGAGAAAAACATAAATGAAAAGCAATAAAGTGAGCAACCCATTAAAGCTAATTTGACTCTGTTAAAGGCATATGTTGTTTGGGTAGCGTTGGTAATGAAACGTTTTAGAATGTTTGAAAGAAAATTAAGGTTTTTGCTTTTGGTTGTAAACCTGGAATAAAGTAACAACACTTTTCCATGTACCACCATAGGATTGGGAGGTGGCATGGAGGCTGCCCAGCTCAGGTTCAGGCCCTTCTGCTCATCGTCTTAGCATTGTGAAACCAGAATAGTTCTGCTCTTTATCACAAATGCTTTCTGTATTAGACACACGGAACAGGTAGTAGACCCAGTTCCCACTGAATGATAAACCCACTCAGGACAAATCAAATCGCTGCAAAAGATGAAGAGGCTTTATTACTTGCTGGTTAAATGGTATAGTAAATGAGATTTAGGAGTGAATTTAAAATTTAAGTTTGTTTTAAGAGAAGTAGGATTTATCAAGGCAATGTTATTGTAATGGGGTTGTGGGCAGTTATAAAGTAAGAATGGTGATTGGAAAAGGTCTTGGGAGAGGTGTGTTGGGTGGGGTGGGTCGAGGTAGAGAGAGAATAAATTAACGTGGATCCAGGAAAAAGGACCCTTGGGTGAGGCTTGGGAAATAAGCAGCAAGATCATAAATGTTTGGACTACCAGGCATTTGATTTAAGCTTTGTCTTCTCAGTAAACCAGAAGTTTAAAAAAACTTCTGTGTCCAGTGGGACCCCTTAGGATTGGGAAGTGGTGTGGAGGCTACCCAGATTGTTCATCCTCTTAGCACCGTGAAACCAGAGTAGCTCTGTTCTTTATCACAGATGCTCTCTATATTAGGTTTTCTAGTTGGATTGTTTTTTTTAATTGGAGTATAATTGCTTTACAATGTTGCGTTAGTTTCCACTGTCCAGGGAAGTGAGTCAGCTACACGTACACGTGTCCCCTCCCACGTGGACCCCCCTCCCATCCTGGCCCCCATTCCACCTTCTGGTTGTCACCGAGCACCCAGCTGAGGTTCCTGGGCTTCACAGCAGCTTCCCACCAGCTGTCTGTCTCATGCATGGAGTGTATATCTGTCACTCGAACAAAGATGCCGTGGTAAAATAGACCTTAATAAAACCAGAGGAGAAAAAATAAAAAGGGAACAGGAAATCTTGGACCCAGTTAAAGCTGTGTTTCTGAAGACTTGGTCTGATTCTGGTGGGCCAGATTGGGGTGGATGGAGTGAGAGAAGACCAAGGCAAGGGAGGGAACTGACTTTGCAGCAGTTTAAATGTTAGATATTTGTAGGACAATGGCCAGAAGTGGGTTTGTGGGACAAGGAGGAATAGGCAGATGCTGGAGACATTGCAAAGAAAAATAATTGGTACTTAGATATGGCTGAATTTAGAGAGGGGAAAGTGATGACAACTCAGATTCGATGTCCATTGTATTTGGCTTGCCAGAATTTGGGCGCTGAAGTGAAGTGAAAGTTGCTCAGTCGTGTCCCTTTGTGACCCCATCCATGGGATTCTCCAGGCAAGAATACTGGAGTGGGTAGCCTTTCCCTTCTCCAGGGGATCTTCCCAACCCAGGGATCGAACCCAGGTCTCCCAAATTGCAGGCAGATTCTTTGCCAGTTGAGCCACAAGGGAAGCCCAAGAATACTGGAGTGGGTAGCCTTTCCCTTCTCCAGGGGATCTTCCCAACCCAGGGATCGAACCCAGGTCTCCCAAATTGCAGGCAGATTCTTTGCCAGTTGAGCCACAAGGGAAGCCCAAGAATACTGGAGTGGGTAGCCTTTCCCTTCTCCAGGGGATCTTCCCAACCCAGGGATCGAACCCAGGTCTCCCAAATTGCAGGCAGATTCTTTGCCAGTTGAGCCACAAGGGAAGCCCAAGAATACTGGAGTGGGTAGCCTTTCCCTTCTCCAGGGGATCTTCCCAACCCAGGGATCGAACCCAGGTCTCCCAAATTGCAGGCAGATTCTTTGCCAGTTGAGCCACAAGGGAAGCCCAAGAATACTGGAGTGGGTAGCCTTTCCCTTCTCCAGGGGATCTTCCCAACCCAGGGATCGAACCCAGGTCTCCCAAATTGCAGGCAGATTCTTTGCCAGTTGAGCCACAAGGGAAGCCCAAGAATACTGGAGTGGGTAGCCTTTCCCTTCTCCAGGGGATCTTCCCAACCCAGGGATCGAACCCAGGTCTCCCAAATTGCAGGCAGATTCTTTGCCAGTTGAGCCACAAGGGAAGCCCAAGAATACTGGAGTGGGTAGCCTTTCCCTTCTCCAGGGGATCTTCCCAACCCAGGGATCGAACCCAGGTCTCCCAAATTGCAGGCAGATTCTTTGCCAGTTGAGCCACAAGGGAAGCCCAAGAATACTGGAGTGGGTAGCCTTTCCCTTCTCCAGGGGATCTTCCCAACCCAGGGATCGAACCCAGGCCTCCCAAATTGCAGGCAGATTCTTTGCCAGTTGAGCCACAAGGGAAGCCCAAGAATACTGGAGTGGGTAGCCTATCCATTCTCCAGGGGATCTTCCTGACACAGGGATCTCCCGCATTGCAGGCAGATTCTTTACCCACTGAGCTGTCAGTGTTTAAGGGACAGTTTACTTACCCTTCATAGACTCATAGAGTCACAGCCTCCAGAAAGCAGCCTCAGAACCCAACTGGGTATCTCTTGTGGTCCAGCTAGTTTGGGAAATGTTAATGGGGCTGTCACTTGGTAGATTGTCCTCAAAGAGTAGTGCCTGCATGGAGGGATAGATTACCGATTGTGGTGGGACTTGGCTCCCTCTGTGCTTTGGCTCCTTGCATGGATTTCAAACTGTTTTTTGCTTTTTCTTGCATTTTGCAGGCTACCTGGTAGAATAAAATGTGATCAGGAGGGCTGGATCTGGACCTTTAACTTTCCCCCAGAGCAGCCTATCTGTTTTAAGTATCTCAAGCATTAGACTTTTGTTTAGAGAATAATTTATAAAAATTTCTTTCAATTCTAATAGGTCAAGGAGAGAAAGCAGGGACCAGAGAGTAAGAAGTCAAGGGGGAGTTGATGGCAGGGCAGAGGCTGTGTTTATTATACAGCAGTGTGTCTCAGACTCTGTCCTCAGTATTCTTGGGGGATGGGAGTTTCCAGGGGGCCTTTGAACCTACCTTCATTCATTCAGTACTCCAATCTTTGCAGATCAAATACTTTTTCCACACAGTGACATTTTCCAAATACACATTAAATTAGAGGAACAAAAATGAATTTAAATATTACTAAAATTGATACACGCATCTTTGTGTGTTTCACAATCACAGACTGTAAACAAAATACTATCATGTGTGGGATCACAATCTTTTGTTTTAAAATGGAAGCCTCCTATTGGAAAAGTGAAGGAATCCCTTTTATATGTTAAGGGGCAGTATTTAATTCTTGTGATTAAATTGCTCACTGTTAATTGTCCCCCCATTTAAAGAATTTTAGTTACTGGAGGAAACAACAACAACAAAATGTAGGACTTTCAGGGTCTGGTTCACCAATATAATGTTATTTCAGGGACTTTTACCTTGCTTTGTTTAGTATTGTTTAATTTGAAAACACTGGCAATTCTTTTTATACTTTGAACTTAAACTAAAATCAGAGTTTGTGGATAAAAGCTGTCAGAATTGAATCTTTAAGACTTTTTTCTTCTGTAACCAAGCTGTAGTTTTTAAAATAATGAGACCAATTTATATATGTTAATATGAATCATTCCTGATATATACTGTGAAATGGAAAAAGCAGGGAGCAATGTATATATAGTATGCTACTTTTGTACAAAACAGGTAATACAAAAGAAATACAAAAGCTTCATTTGTGGGAGAAGTGTGCTATGAATCTGGTAATAGTATTTGCTTTATGGAAAGGAAGGGGCTTCCCTGATAGCTCAGTTGGTAAAGAATCTGCCTGCAATGTAGGAGACCCCAGTTTGATTCCTGGGTTGGAAAGATCCACTGGAGAAAGGATAGGCTACCAACTCCAATATTCTTGGGCTTCCCTTGTGGCTCAGCTGGTAAAAAATCTTCCTGTAATGCACGAGACCTAGGTTTGTTCCCTGGGTTGGGAAGATCCCCTGGAGAAGGGAAAAGCTACCCACTCCAGTATTCTGCCCTGGAGAATTCCATGGGCTGTATAGTCCATGGGGTTACAAAGAGTTGGACACGACTGAGCGACTTGCACGGCACTATGGGAAGAAAGTGGGGCTGAGGCATTGGTGGTTGGAAGGAGAATTTTTGTTGCATGTCTCTTGGTCTTCTGAGTGTTTTGCAGAACCTTGTACCTGTTTTCACTCACTGTAAAGTGAGAGACTATAGCATCAGCTTGGGATGGATGGTTCTGGGATTCTGCCCTTCCTCGGGGGAAGGTGATGCCCTTTTCTTCTCTACTAGAAAGCAGTCAAGTGGAGAAGTGAAGAGACCCAACTCCCCAGTGCTTTGCCACTTGTTGAAACTCCTACTATTCATCTGGAAATAATTCTCAGCTGGATAATAATGGCATGACCCATAAGGTTGTCCAGTAGATTGCGTGAGATGATGTGTGCAAAGCACAATATCATCTCAGAAAGACTTGCTTGTGCTTGCCATCTGACTTGATCACTCTCGACTGGCCACCACTCTCTTCTGGAAGCCCCCTGTAGGATCTTCCCCTCTGTGTGGCTGTTCCTTCTTAACCTTCAGTCAGCAAATACTTAATGGAGAGTGTGGTCCTGTTTAATGCCTGGGGGATATACAGATGTGCAAGTCAGACAGTGCCCCTGATTTGCTAGCCTTCCTCACCTCAGCCTTAATTAAGACTTGTTTCTAGAGGGAATCCGCTCTGTGCTCTCCTCACTTAATAATGAAACTATTCAAGTTTCCATGAACTCTCTTCTTCAAGTCAGTTCAGTTCAGTCGCTCAGTTGTGTCCGAGTCTTTCTGACCCCATGGACTGCAGCACGCCAGGCCTCCCTGTCCACCAACTCCTGGAGCTTGCTCAAACTCATGTCCATTGAGTCAGTGATGCCATCCAACCATCTCATCCTCTGTCTTCCCCTTCTCCTCCTGCCTTCAGTCTTCCTCAGCATCAGGGTCTTTTCCAATGAGTCAGTCCTTCGCATCAGGTGGCCAGAGTACTGGAGCTTCAGCATCATCCCTTCCAATGAATATTCAGGACTGGTTTCCTTTAGGATGGGCTGGTTTGATCTCCTTGAAGAAGATATCTTCTGTCTCTTCTTGAAAGATAGAATTTATCACATCTAACATTTTTCTGCTATCCATGTGATTCAGACTTCTCTCCTGATCTGTAAACCCCTTAAAGGTAGGAGCCTGGAACAGTAGGGGGTACCTTTTGATGCTTTATTAAATATTTGGTGAAAGTTCCTGCCTTGAATTCCAGTTATTTACTTAAAACTGTCCTCAAATATTTCATTGCTAAGACCAAAGTGAAATCTTGGTTTGCAAGATCATGTCATTTCTTTCCCAGTTCTTTTCCCCCTTGGTCCCTTTTTATTGTGTTCTCATATCATAGAATGTACAGTTTATTGCCACCATATTTTACCTTTAAGTTTTAGCAACCGAGAAACACCCCCATGCGCAGCAGCCCTGTGCAGTCTGAAGTGCTTCAGTCACCTGGGTGTTCATAAATGCGTGTATGACCTGTTTCATTTCTTTTTTTTACCCTATGGCTCATAATTGTACTTTGTGTAAAGGATGAGCTCCCTGAAATTATACAGAGAATGTTGTATGCATGGACATATTTCTGAGCTGGAACTGTCCCTTGGATCAGGGACCCAGCAAGGCTAAAGACTCCCACCTTTCCTTCTCCCAAGCCCACCTTTGACCCCTTAGGTGCCAGGGGCTCCTGTGGGTCCTTCCTTGTATTGCCATGTCTGTTTTCTGGACAGATCTCAGGCTGAGAACTTCTCCCGAGTACTCTAACTCCTCCCTCTCTCTCTCAGTTTGCCAGATGTATGTGGGGGAGGAGGTCCAGTGAATGCCTTCATGGAGTGACGATCACATGTTGCCTTGTTTAATACTCACCTGCAAGTGAGCTCATTTGCAAGGCACTCCTAGAGGCTTCCTCGCTTGCCCAGGATCACCCTGCCTGAGTGGTGGGCTGAGGTCCGAACCAAGATTTCCTGACTCCCAGGCTTCTCTGTTCTAGAGCTGACCCGCTCTGCTGGAAGACATCGGATCCTAACATCCCATGCTTTTTGCCCATGGACAGGGCCAGCCACAGAGACTGCAGTTGGGAATTAAAGCGGAAAATTGTGAGAACTTTTTACTGTGCTTAGAAAAGTTACCATTTGGAGTGCAGAACTATAGCAACAGCTTTGCGCATTTCTGAGGCAAGGAGACAGGGAGAAAAGAAAAAGGGAAGAAAGGAGAGAGAGAGAGATCAGCTGTTGAGGAGCAGCAGCAACCAGACCATATTTGCGGTTGGACAATCACAGATTTTTTTTTTTTTTTTAGCCATGTGGCCATCTACCACGATTGCATATACTTTCAAAGTCTTGTTTTTCTTTTATGTGTAAGTTTCTGGGATGGAACAGATGCCTTTATTTGGAGAAACCGATCTTTGGAAATAATTGGTTCTCTCTTTGCGTATCCTCTAGGTGACCTTCACAGATGAAATTAGATGAGGCAGAGAATCACAAAACATTAGCTTGTGGTTATTTCTTTATGTTTTTCCACTGCAAAATGTTTAGGGACCTGCAGCTTACGTCCACATATTTTGGTGGTGTTGACTGATCATACTTTAGGACCGCAGTGCTAAATCTCAGAAAAGATTTTGTGATTACACTAGGTCATTTCTGAATAGTGACCTAGTGCTATAATGCTTTAAATGAGAATATTAAAATAGGTATTGCCTCCTTTCTGCTCTCAATTAATTCTCTCTTCTTTCATCCTGGTGAGTTAGGTATAATCATCCTGTTGCAGAGATTTACATCTAAAGCTTAGAAAGGTTAAGTGACTTGTTTCAAGGTCAAATAGCTCGTAAGTGTTAAGACCTGAAATTCCAGTCCATCTGTGGAGTGGGCTTCTAAGTGGTCAGTGTAGCTAAGAAACAGTCACTTTAGGAGATTTTATTTTATTGAAGATTATATCTATAGCAGAGGAGAAGTTTTAGAGCTTCCTCAGTTGCCTGGTTTGTTAACTTATTTATCATCCTATGTTGTCACCTTAACTAAAAATAATTCATAGATCAGTCACCTGCCTTCTGTTTAATTTTTTAATCTTTAAATACTGAGGTATGTTAAAATATTTTAAAGTATCTGAAGCAGTTTAAAATAGTGCTTTATCACAATAAGAGGGAGAAGCTGGAAGAAAGACAAGGTAGCATAAATTATCTTTTATTCCTTTGTTCCCTCAGCAAGTATTGAGTGAACTCCTTCTATGAGTCAGGCACTGGGCTTGAAGACTGTTGATTAAACCTGGCCCCTCTCATGGCCGTTACAACAGAATGCATATGTTGCATCAAGGTAAGGTCTGAAGACAGAAGGAGAATAAGATGGGATGCCTTTCCAGAGCAGGAAACCCACTTGGTAAACTCAACTGGGGCATAAGGCTATGCATAACAACCTTAAAGGCTGTATGGACTTAATGCTACTTGCAGTCCTTACTCGTGGTTTCCTAGTGCTTATTCTGGGAGGAAGGGCTGGCTTCTCAGCTGTGGATGCCCTGCATGATTTCCGATAGTGGCCTGGGTTTGTACAGTATTGATGGGAATGGGCTCATATGAACAGTATCTGGAAGATAAAGTTTGCCCAGCCTGATATAGACCATAAATGCTGTTATAATTTAAAGAAGAAAGAATGATCGTAGGCCTTAAGAGTGGTCCCGGAAATGTTTGTGATGGTTACTGGGTGTGAATTGGACCTTTATAGCAGTTCATTAGGTGGAATTCATCTCTTTCATTCTCTTCAGGTGCCAAGGACAGTTTTAAGTATGGAAGACAGAGTAATGCGCCAAACAGACAAGACTCCTGCTCTAACAGATCTTATAGTTTAGGAGTAGGATGCAAACAGTAGAAACAGTTGTAAGATCATTCACCATAGTGTTAAATGCAATGAAGACAATTAAAAAACCAATGTTGGAGAGAGTGGTGAAGGGTGCTTCTGGTAGTGGAGAGACTTTATTTTGGACAGGAGGGAAGCCGTCTCTGAGGTTACACTTGAGGGAAACCTGAGTTGAGAGGAAGCTAGTCATCTGCTCGTCTGGAGGAGTTAATGGACAAATCCATAAAGATGAGATGTTGCATTCTGTGGGAGTTTATCCACTGAAGAGCTGCACCCTCTAAGGGGATGGATGGAGCAGAGGCTGAAAAGGTGCAGATTAGTGCCGAATCATGGTGGGTCTTGAATGTCAGAATGAGGCGAGAAGAAGGACTGTGTGTTTCTATGCATATATCAGGGGGTGAAGAGTTAGAAGAACGAAGGAGACTCAGAATGGGTATATGTCATAGAAGCTTAAGGAAGCTTGTGCAGTTGGGAGTCTTGACATTTAGTTCACGTGACCTCTGCTGCTGCGGCTGCTGCTAAGTCACTTCAGTTGTGTCTGACTCTGTGCGACCCCATGGACGGCAGCCCACCAGGCTCTCCTGTCCCTGGGATTCTCCAGGCAAAAACACTGGAGTGGGCTGCCATTTCCTTCTCCAGTGCATGAAAGTGAAGAGTGAAAGTGAAGTTGTTCAGTCGTGTCCAACTCTTCACCACCCCATGGACTGCAGCCCACCAGGCTCCTCCGCCCATGGGATTTTCCAGGCAAGAGGACTGGAGTGGGGTGCCATTGACTTCTGATGAGGGACACCCAAATAACAGTGTCCCAATCACTTCCTGTTAGAAGTTGAATGTAGTCCCAAGTGAGGCTGTTTCAAAGCAGGGGGATACAGAATTGTCCTACAGATGAGATTGTGGAGGCCTTGACAGGTGGAGGCTATACAGCCCAGTACTAGGGGCTGTGCTTACTGAGATAAAATGTTTTCTCAGTTGGTTATGATATCGCGGGTTCCTTTTGTGGAACAGAAAACTAATTGTACTTCTATTAAAGTAAAGGGACAGTCTTTATGTTACAAGATGATGTTTTTCTGAAAAGGAAACAAAAATCGAGTTGATTCACTTCAGACTGATAAAAAGAGGTGTGTTAAATCTTCATTTTTGGAATAGCTGTGTCTTATTTACTAAAGGAAAAAATGCCCCAAATGTTGGTGTAACTCTAAAGAGGAATGTGTTTAGGCAGTGAAGGGATTCCTGGCAGTGACTGAGAAACACAGTAATGGGAACTGCACTTGACCGCCTTGGAGGTTGAGCCTGAGGTGTGTAGTCTTCTACATCCTATTAAACCTTTGGAAGATAAACTGATACAAGAAGGATTTGCCAAGGCCAGCAGCTCTTCCTTTTAAAACCTTGGCTCAGTGTACACATTGAAGGGATGGGGGAGTAAGATAAAAGCATTATAAATATGAGGTTAACTGAATTCAAATAGAAGGTTCTCTCAAGTTATTGCATTCCTTAGAAAATAAATACGTTGCACATATGGTTAAGATTGATCAAAAAAGTATTCTATGTGCCAGTGATTACATTCCCATCTGTGATTAAGAGTTTCTGTCTGCATCTGGTTTTCACATTATATTTCTGTAACAAGAATCCTTTATATAGCAGAGTTCACTTTCTGTATTTTCTATCAGCTGTAGCTTGAACTACTGCACGGACCGCAGATTTACACATGTGGTTTTCATTACTTCATACCATTGAGAAAAAGTAATATTTGTTTGGGAATGTATGTTTTCCACAATTTCCATGGTAATACAACATGCTGAGCCTTTTTAATAACACTTGTAGAACTACAAATTGTTTGAGGCATTCTACTCGTGGTAGAGTTTAGCTTTTAAACTGGTCTCAGTGTATGTTCGCTTCATAATGAGATTTTTGCAGATTTAATGGCTGAGGATGGGAACAAAGCAGTATTAAAGATAGAGAAATTTCAGTTGCATGTGATATAGACTTTAGTGTGTAAGTATCACAAATAATTGAAATGTGTATTCTTTAGTACTCATTACCATTACTCATTTTATTGTTATTTTATATCAAAAGAACATTTATTGTGTTGGAGGTATGAAGCACAAAGGTAATACTCCAGTCATTATTTTGAGAAATCCAAGTCTTAGCGCCCCTGTTTTTTTTTTTTTTTTAGGTGAATTATCTTATTGACTGTGATATAATGTTTCATGTATAAGAATTGTTGAGTAGGAAGAATCCTCAGGGGTAACTTGATGTTTACATTGTGTATTAGCTGAATGTGTATTTGTATGCCATGTTAACATTTAAGAAAAACATGTACACTGGAAATACTTTGTAATACCATCTTCCTGCCAACTTTTCTCCATTCACTTCAGAATACTCTGATTAAAACAGACACATGTGAAGTTAAAAAGTGAAACAATATATTCTATACTGGGAGATCAGTTATAATTGAGAGATTTATCTTATAAAAGTTTATCCACATGGTAGTTTTATGTGCCTCAAAACTGAGACCCAGTATACCATTTTTGATAATAAACCCAGGCAGTCGTCTGGTGTTTAGCAGTCATGAGAAGGAGGAAAAAGACTTAGGCTCTAGGGGATTTGTATGTCCTTGGCTTCCTTCATTTGTTTAATGGAGATTTTTCAGTATGGCCCACACAGGTGAGATTTACTGTGTCAGGCTCCCCAGTGCTTTTTGTTGATGTTGTTGAGGCACTAAATATCAGAAATCATACCTGAATCTAAGAAAAGTATCCATTTTCTTCTTTTTCCCCATAGTACTTCTTTATCTTCTGTTTACTATATATATATATTTAAATTTTGCCATTAAGAATGAGGAACAACTGNACCCAGGCAGTCGTCTGGTGTTTAGCAGTCATGAGAAGGAGGAAAAAGACTTAGGCTCTAGGGGATTTGTATGTCCTTGGCTTCCTTCATTTGTTTAATGGAGATTTTTCAGTATGGCCCACACAGGTGAGATTTACTGTGTCAGGCTCCCCAGTGCTTTTTGTTGATGTTGTTGAGGCACTAAATATCAGAAATCATACCTGAATCTAAGAAAAGTATCCATTTTCTTCTTTTTCCCCATAGTACTTCTTTATCTTCTGTTTACTATATATATATATTTAAATTTTGCCATTAAGAATGAGGAACAACTGATTACATGATAGAAGAGTCATAATATTGTGTATAAAGGGCGTTTGCTTTTTTAACTTATTTATGTACATAAGAGCATGTATATTCACCAATTTCCATGTCTAGGGAATAGTTTGGTCTCTTAAAAAATGGCAATAATAGCCTTAGTAATATTTTGAGCCTGCTTTTATAAATCTATGCTTTTGCATTTATTGAGTTATTGCTTTATGTGCATATGATTGTGGTGGATTTATATCTCATGGGTTATTAGAACTAAATAGTAATACTTGTTCTATTCAGAGCAGTGGTGGTACTAGTAATAGTAGGTGAGTAATAAATAGTGGGCGTTTGGAACTGAATGAACGAATGGAAAGCCTGACAGATCCAGCAGGACAAATGAGGCTCTCTGGATTGCTTTAGGGAAAAATAAAAAGCAGTAGAAGTTGGTTTATGCTGTTACTAATATTTTCAAACTGGTTGGTTGCATAAAGATGATTAGTTACCACTATCAGTTCTAAATGATGGCAGTATGTAAATTTCACAACAGTTAAACAATGGGGATACCACGTTGTTTAGAAACACGATTTAACTTGCATGTAAAATTCCAAAATATGAAAAATAAAACAAAAAATGCAGTTTCTAAAGGCATTTTCTAAAGAAACTATAACTGACAGGTTAATTTGTAAAAAATAAAACAGGTAAAATCTAATGTGTTCTTTTAAGGTATTGATGTATGTATGTTTTAGACCCAACTTAAGGAAAAGAAGAGTAGTATCCCGCTTTGAGTCAAGATGATTGGAGAATTTAGAGCCCTGCAGGAAATCAGAAAATGGGAGTTGTTTTGGATTTTTCTAAAATTTAGAAGGGCTTGTATCTGTTTCTTAAACAAAACTGGCCTAGTATTTTAAGTAGATGGGTGTAATACTTCAGACTGGTTGTGATATATGCGTTTTTTTTCCCTTTGTTGTTGTCAATAGAAAAGATTGATCTCTGGGCTGGTGAACATAATATCTGTCCCAGTCAGAAAAGGAGAGAGGAGATTAGCAGAGCGATTGGTGGAGAATGATATCTGTCAAAAGAAACACTTGGAGAGCACTGAGTTTAGTAATAGGTGACTGCCGGAAAAAGGGGAACTTTGAATATTGTCAAGGTAAGGAACAGACAAATATTTTGACTTTGTGATTTACTTACATGCCAAAAATCAATCTTTTTTTTTTTCCTAATAAATTATTCTTGTGAAGATTTTTCTTTATTTTTCTAGTGCTGGTTGATAAAAACATTTGTATTACATATTTTAAGAAATTGTCTCTGAAATCTTTGGATGTGGGATTGGCTGTGAGATCCCTTGTTTGATAGCAAATGATTAAGTACCAATTTTGTTTTTACCCCTCTTCTTGTTGCTGTGCTTCTTGCCATGTTTCATAATACATCTGTTATAAGATGTACTTGGAGTTAAAGAGTAAAAACTATGCCATGATTTCTGTGTTTATTGTAACTAGAGATGGTATTTTCTGAAACAGTTTGTTTACTAAAGAGGGAAAAATGCTATTCAATTTATTGTTTCTTCTGTTTGATTTGGATAAAAAAAAAAAACAAACTTGTGGGTAAATGTCCTTTTCTAAGCAGAATTCATTTTAATGTATCCATAGGCACATTAAAAAAAAGTGTTATCTAACTTTAGGAAAACTGTAAACAAAGTGTAAACTGCTTCCCAGTTGGCAAGTGACCTCTTAAAGTCTGCAACATTTAATAATTAAGGACAGCCCTGTGTTATGAATTCCAGAGAGTTGATGCCTCCAGCAGCCAGCTCTGTTCCAGGCTTAGTGGAGTGGAACAGAAGTACAGATGACTAAATATAAACCGTTCTAAGAAAGGACTGAGAGGTGACACAAATGTTCTATGATACTGGCTGGCACTCCAGTGATGAGGAGGGGGTTTTTGAAGTCCTGTGACTGCCTGCTTGACTATATGGAAAAGAGGGTAGCAAAATATTTACCTTTCGTGGCCAGTGTTCTGGAAACACAGATGCCCCTCCACCCCCACTCCCAGCACACGCATAACATCTACTCTTGCGGTTCTTATGAAGACTTACTGGTTTGTTCTTCAAGTTTCCGAGAAGGTATTGGCAAATGAGGGTGTTTTGTTGAAAGTCCAGAGAAAGTGAAATGATTCTCTCTACAATTATACGCTCCTTTGAGATAACCTAAGTCATGATTTAGTTTCTGTCTGTATTTGTCTTCATTTCCCCCATCATCCTGTTAGGATGTTCTTCTGCCATAGTTAGTGAGAGACATCAATTCAAAAGAGAAGACAAGGAGTTCGGCCTACTGAGTGGCTGAGACATCTCTCACTTCTGCTTCTGTCTTCCTACTGACGTACTATTGTTACTAAAAATTAATATTTTGAGAACTCAAATCTTTGTTGATTAGATTTCTCAAGTCCAGAGAGGAGGGAGAGGGTGAGACAAATGGAGAGAGCGGATGGAAACGTATACACTAACGTATGTAAACAGAGAGCCAATGGGAATTTGCTGTATTACTCAGGGAACTCAAACTGGGCCTCTCTAGTAACCTAGAGGGGTAGGAATGGGTGGGAGTTGGGAGGGAGATTCAAGAGGGAAAAAAAAGCAACAAGATTTCTCAAGTCCAGCATAGAAAGGAAGGTGTTAATAGCACAAAGGAAACAAATTGGTAATAATAACAGTAACCCTTGCTTTAGAATTGCTTTCTGTTCATCTTCCATCAGAAGAAAGCACTTTGTTCCACAGAGGATATAATTCTCTGCTTTCTGCCTTATGTATCTGTATGGGGATGTGGTTTAACAAGTATGATCAAAAAATACAAGGTGCAGATTTCAAATTGGAAAAGAAAATTGGATTTTAAAACTTGAGTGTGTATTGCAGCGTGTAGCGTCAGGGTCTTTACCACCCCCCCCACCTCCACCCCCGCCCCACACCATTACAACTGTGCTCTCTTCCAGTCACGTGGCATATCTCTGTGACCGTTGCAGCGTGGAAGATTCACATTTAAAGCAAAAATGCATGACAGAGTCATATTTTAAAACAAGTTAATACATTTTGTTTGTTATAATATGTAAATGCCAAGCCTCAGCATCAGGTATCAAAAACACCCTGCTGAGTTTCTTCTCTCTCTTTCTTATGTGTGTGAGTATGCATACCTAAAATGATGTGTGTGTCTACACACAGTATATGTACACATGTATGTACACACACACGTATATATGTGCAGATATGTATCTAACTGTGTGTGTTTGCCTATTTTATAACTGTTGGGTTTTCTTTATGTTTCATGTGGCATTGAAAAGTTTACTCCTAGTTTTTTTTGTATGATGGTAGAGGGTGTATATAGATAAATACGGGGTTGAGCCAAGAAGTAGAGAGAAACAGAAATCACGTACTTTAAATTTACAGAAAACGTGGACTCCATTGGATTCTTGGGGTTGTAATCTGGAAGCAGAAAAAACAAAGAACCGGGCAGTAAGCGACAGTGGCCTGAGGTGGCGCTAGAGAGTCTGGTCCCTGTGATGAGTGTGAAGCCAGGCGGGGGTCACCAGGAGACAAGCCTGTCTCTTTGGGAGGCCAGGAGAGAAATGATGCCTTAGGGACAGTTTCCAGCTTCGGTGGGAGCTTATGATAAAGGCAAAATGGTGCCGTGTTTCCCCTAGTATTTTAAGGCATACGCTAAATATGCCCAATGTTTAGTTTTCTACAGCTGTGTTCCTGTGTGTCTTCGTGAGGACTGGGCAGATTTGGGACCGTTAGGAGTGGTATCCAGCCTGAGGAGCGTGCTCTTATAAGCCGTTACGGAAACAGTCCAGTATTTGTCATATAAAAACATTAACTGGTCATCTAAAAGATGCAGGGGCATTGGAATGGAAGCAGTTGTAACAGGAAACTTGTTGCAAAGTGTTTGTATTTCTGTTCGAATGGGATATTTATTAGTGCCAATTTTAAGATACTGTATGTGTTTCGAAAGCCACACTTGTGTTTTTAAAAATAAAAATGTTTAATTTAGATGGTGCTGTGTACCTCCAGATATTGGTATCTTTATTAGGAAAAGAAGAAAGTTATTTTTTCTTAAGCAAAATTGCTGAGTTTTGAGAGTATTTGCATTTATTTTTAGTTTTTCTTGCTCATGTTTGAGAGGTCTGATAGCATTAATGGGCTTTACCCCACATGGAGCTTTGAGCTTATTGTAGCACTGCACACTGATCCCAGGTCAGTGTGATGCGTGAAATCAATTTATTTGAATCTCTTTGCCTCTATAGGAATTTGGCAGCGTGCCAGTTGTTTTCATTTAATGTTCTTTGTGTTGAACACAGACAAGCAGGCATGCTTCGGTATTCATCTCTTTTGCTCTGTGTCTCTTTCAGCCAATATTTTACTCTATGGATTCTGAGATGAAGAAAGAATATATTATTTATATGATTCTAATCATTACTTAATCTGTGTGTTCTACTTTCTTATCTTTTAAGGGATTTGTTTTTAACATTCCTGAGTTCTCTTAATGACTTTCTTTGTAGAGAAGAAACATTTTAGAGTTTTAAAAAAAATTAAGATTTTGGATGAGACATAATAAACCAGACCATAGGTGGTATTTGCTTACCATAATGCTCGTTATCAAAACGGAAAAGAAAAGAATAGTATTCATTACACCATACTATCCGTGTTTCATTTGTGAACTGGATTATCAAAATCACTAACTTCTTGGGGAGCTTTCTAAGGGTAAAGATTCATACTTTAATCGGGTGCAAGTGAAGACACATGATTAGCGGGGTAGTATTCTGACTAACACATCTTGCTGAAGATACCCCCGTTTTTCCCTAGATTCGGCTTAGATGAATCTTGACGAAGTTCCTGCCGTGAGGCTTTTTTTTTTTTTTTTTTTTCCTTTTTAAAATTTGGAGGGTTCTGGCAAGGAACAGCACAAAGGTTTCTGCAGCACACCGCGGCTCCGAGCCTGGTGTGGCTGTTTTTGTGGAGAGGATGTGCTTCTGGGTCAGCTTTAGGAAGAGGTGCAGAAGGAAACAGACAGGGAGGAGAGAGCTGCTGTGTTGATGCTCCGGGCGGTTCTCGCGGAAGTCGGTCTGCAGACCCGGGGCGCCGGGCAGCCTCGGGGTCAGGCCCGCCCCCAGCACCCCGCTTCCTCGTTTAATTACCTGAAGAGCCAAACAGCCCGCCGGCGGGTGTGTGAACGCCCGGTATCTCCGCGGCCGCCTGGCGCTCCGACATCCTGCGCGGCCAGCCCTGTCTGTCCGCCAGCGTCAGGCTGGCTCCCGCCCCGGTTCCTTTGCTTTCTGGAGGCATTGTGTGGAAGAGGGTTTGGTCAGGAATTGGAGGTTCCTGCCAGTGCTGTGTCCCTCCTCTCTCTCTTTCTGGACCAAGCTGACAGACGTGCTTGATTTTTTTTTTTTTTTAATGAGTTTAAAGATCTGTCTTTTTCATTTTACAATCTGGCCTTGCCATGAAACACATCTATCAGCAGCCATAGACGTTAGCCAGTGCAGGACTGGTCTCAGTTAATGGGTTCTTATTTTCCTAATTCTTGTTCTTTACTGTCCTTCCCATGTTGCCTTTTTGGGTCAGATTCACTGGTAGTTTGGTATGAAACTAGTAATTCAGAGGTTATTTTTATGAGGCTGTTTTGGAATCTTCATCTGTCCATGAAAACAGAATAGTCCATTTTTTAAACAAAGGTGATAGAACAGTGAAGATTTTCCTTTTTTCCTTTTCCATGCAGTTTAAATATGGGGACTTGGACATTTGCTGCAGGAAGGGCCACACCCTTTGATGAAGCTGGGGATGGTAAGAAATACTAGGTGGACAGAAACGTGTGGCCAATTTGAGAGTCGTATAGGGTGAAGACTCTAAGGAATGCTTGGAGATGGAGCCATTTGGGAGATCCCCAGAGTGTAACAAGATGTTGTCTTTCCAAGAAGAAATCCAGCAGGTTCTTTATCCATAGTGTGGGCTGATGAAATGTGTGTGCTGTTGGGGGTCGGATGTGGTGGGGAGGGCAAGGTGGTGGTGGTGGGGTTTCCTGCAAAGGGAAGGGAAAGTGTGAATACATGTGCAGTGATTTGCTTTTTCCAACTACTTCATTAGGATTCTGTCATGCAAACTTAGGGCATTTACCCTTTCGATGCACATATGTGGATCCCATTAATGTTAATAGGAGTTGCAGCAGGTAAAGAGAGCAGTGTGTACCTTTGCGTTGTGCAGGAGCCCAGCTCCAGGAAATTGATTCCATTCTTTGCAAAGAATAAAGACATTGGGACTTTGCAGAGGAGAGCTCCGTAGGAATGATTTTCAAAGCTTATTTTTCATATTATATTTATGGAAGCAATGTCAATATTTTATGTGTTTGTCTACCACTCCAGCGAAAAGTATATAATCATTTAAATAATTGGATTAGCCTGGTGCGTCTTGTGATGGAGCCGGCATCACCGTGATCTATTACGCACCAGCATTAAGTAGCTCTGCCAAAAGTGTTATGTGTATCCTCAGGCATTGCGTGTTTATTTATGTATCAGCCTGCTGCATTTCTTTCAGAGGCTTTCCCTTTCAACATCAGTATAAATATGAGAAAAGGAAACATGTAAATATAATTTAAGCTGCAGTCAACATTTCTGACTGGTATCCTCCTCCACTGACAAACTTCAGGTATCCCTCTTTCAAGCTTCAGCTTTCTGGAAGTTCTGTCCACCTAGAGCTTTCTTATTATGCGAGTAACGTTACTGCCAGTTACAGTATTAGGCCTTAGCAGCAGGGAGTGTATAACGTGAGAAGAACCTGGAGGACTTTGAAAAGTATCTGGGGAGAGTTGTGGCTTGCAGGTGGTGGCACCAGGAGTTAAAGAGCAAAGTAGTAAGAAAGTGGGGTTGATGCCTTGTGCGGAGTGTGCCCAGTAAATGTGGAGTGAGAACAGTAAGAAAAAAGGCAGATCCGTGAGAAAAGAGACTGGGAGGAAGTGAATTACTCCAGAAAGGAGAAAGGAACGCCAAAATTTATTAGTAACTGTGGACATGTGTTAATTGATCATCAGGAATCAAAATAGGACATTTTGGTATAACAGATTAAAAAAAGCCACAGTATTCCAAAATTTTAGTACTCTGGTGCCTGCTTAAAATTAAGAGTAATTTTAGTAAAAAATCAGAAGTGAAATTTCCATACAGAGTAAGAATTCTTCGGTTGAGTTTTATAGGTTTTAACGACTGTTCGGTGTATTTCAAAATGTACAGAATTACATTCTGTCCTGCTGCCTGGTCTTGTGAAGCAGGAGGAGAGGGGGTTCATGACCACGAAACCCAGTAGGGTCAGAGTGAAACAGTAATTAAAAAATTTATATTGTTATAAAAGCATATACACTGTGCTAGGTATTATTTGAACAAATAAAGCAGTTTTAGAGTGAAAAGTTTAATGGAATCAGTGGTAGTTAAACATCTTTTTTTGTGTAAGATTGAATTTGTTTATAAAGGTGGCAAATTAGTATGTATGGATAGATTTTGCTAATTTTCAGTGTGGAGAGAGAGAAATGGAGAGTTTGTTAGAGATAAAAATCCTGTGGGGGGCAGGGTGGGGGAGAATATGAAGCAAAGATTCTGGGATTTTTTTTTTTTTTATTGCTGTGTATTTGCTCCACCTGGTGGATTTTGTTGAAAGTGTTTTAATCCATGTTAATGAGAAGACTACTCTGCACACAGTTTATAGTAAGATGAATCTTTTGTTTTATTTTTGTTGCTGTGAAAAATAGTTTAATTGCTCTCAAGGTCAAAAACATTTCTATCTTTTGTTCAGCACTTTCATTGTATTGAAAGTAATATTTATTGTTTATTCTGGTTCAAGAATGTAATATATGCTCACTTTAGAAGATTTGGAAAATAGAGAAAAATTAAAAGAGGAACATAAACATGATTTATAGTTTCATCACCTAGCACCATTGCATTATTTTGAGAATAGAAGTTTTCAGAAGAGGACGACTTTTCATTTACTTTTAGTTAAAGATGTGTGGGATGGTAAACACTTTGCCAAAGTGTGATTAATGATGATGATTTTATTATTTTTGGACAGATGCTGCCTTTTGAATTCCTAAACTCTAAAAAAAAAAGATCAGTGTTTTGTAGGAATTGCATTTGCTGAGCTACATGTCTGCTGAAAGCAAAGGTCATAGAGATAAAGGTACCTTGTGTGTTCACAGGGCTGTCCATAGGGGTGATGGGCTCTGTGGTCTGTTCGGCTTACACAGATTGCTTTCTTTGGAAAACTTAAGGATTCAGTTGTGCTTTGATCATCTTATTGTTTTCCTTAGGTTATTCTTTTTTTCTTCTTTGGACCCCAAAAGCTCTGTAACAGAAGGTGAAGTTTTGAAAACAGTGTCTCCATATGCAAGGGATTTGGAGACCTTTTTATTGTCTTTAAAATTGTCATTCATAGTCCTCATTAGCATTTATTGTTGCAAGCGTACAAGCAGAAAATGTGAAATTGGTATGTCATGAATAGCCCCACAGAGCTCTGGAGCCCTCCGATTGCCTGCAGTGTGGTGTGGGCTGGGCTTCCAGGGAAAGCTGTCCAGATGGCTGCCTGCACAGAGCAGAGCTGCAGGTTTTTGTCTCTGCTGCTGGGAGGAGGGAAAGTTCATTGGAGCATACGCCATCACCCTTGCTTTTAACGAAACTAACTAGCCCTTAGTGAGGATGGGGAGCTGGTGACATGGAAACAAAGGTTTTCCTTATAGTGTTATAGTCCTTGTCAGATGGTAAGCGATGGATACAGTTAGAGTGTCTTTTATCTTATTTGAGTGATTTTTGTAGGTAAGAGACATTCAAGGAAACTAAATGGCAACTTCTTGGCAGATTTTACATGTAAGTAGAGGGTGATTGTTTCCATAGGAAAATGCTTTTGTATGAAGAGGCAGAGTTGATACAGCTAATACACAGCCTTGTGGATTACTAAGGAAGTGTTTTACTTTAAAGTTTTAAAACTAATTTAACCCTTTGCTCACGCCTGTGGATTAATCTGCACTTAATGATGCTGGGTTTGGAGCTTGCACTTAAATCATGCAACATGCAGACAATGCAAGTGTTAAAGCTTTTATCGTTTCAGAATTATTTTGATAGTAGATATTGACAATCAAAGCTTGTTGGTGAAAAAGAACTTCAGTATGTTGCAATACTTTAAAGCCCTCAGCAATGTTAGAAACAGTTCACAGTAATGATGAAGACAGATTTTATTTATTTGTGGCATGTGATATTTTATCTTAAACAGATTTCATTTTACAGAAATATACATACATGATCCCTACATTCTTAAATATACTGATACATGTCTTTTTCCTCATATGTAGAGGATATTATATTTCACCCAGAGTTGAGAATCAAAAATAGTGCCTGAAAAATTGTTGGAATGTTATAACTAACATTGTATTCTCTATACACTGAAGATGGTTAAAAAAGAAATCAGACATTGTGGCTTATCAGCTTAGGTCATCGCTATTGTTTAAAAGTATGTTATGATTGGAATCTTCAAATCACAGTTTAGAGCACATTAACTCACTCTGATTGGAGATACGGAAATCAAAGGGTCCTGAGTCCTCCGGTTTGACAAGTCACAGGTGAAGGCAAGGGGTCATGACTTCTGGCTCTCGACCTGCCACTTGCCCTGGTAGAGTTGGATTTTTTGACAGACCATACAGCATGTTCTCCATGAGACGCTGTTTCGTATGGAACTTTGTCCTCTCGTTGCAAAAGATCCAAGCAGTGAAGCTTTGCTGCTGCTGTGATGTCTGGTATAATCACCTATTAAGACAAGCTTCCTCTATCCAGCATGTTGTCTTTTACTTGATTCCACCTTATTGCCCCACTTAGGCCCTCTTGGACAGCCCCAAATAACCCTTTGACCCCGTGATGTTTATATAACCTTCAAATTCTCAAGCTGGCCATCACGTCTCCTGGTGCTTTTTGTGATTTAGCAAAGTTCTTGTGAGCCCTTCTGTGGGCTGGCTGAGGGGAGATACAGGTGTTTGCCAGTCCTTTTCCCCAAAGGAAGTATCTGAGGGAAATAGTGTGAATTGTGTCTGGTTGTTCACAGCCAGTATTTATATTAAGGAGTTTAAAAGTGGCAGATTTCCTCTTACCTTTATAAAATACTTCACTGAACTTTTTAACTTAATTTTTTTTTTCTGCTCCACTCATCTCTTTCTGGTTGGCTGCGTCTGACGTTGTAGCCTAACTATATAAACATAAAACCATTTGTTTTCCTTACAGACAGTGTATTATTGGATTTATCTTTGTCAGGAGACAACCTATTAGGGCCTTTATTTAATACAGTTTCAGATGTCTTTCAGTGGCAGAAACAAATTAATGTACATTTTTATTAGGTGTTGTATCTATTTAATTGACTGTCAAAGTGATGAGAAGTTAGGAAACCATCCAAAAGAGAGGTCCATCTTAGCCCAACAGCTCACACATTAGGTAGGTTTGCCCTGTCAGTGGGATGCCTTTAGAAAACACTAATAGCTTCCAGCTGGGTGGAAAATCAAAACCTTTGGGGTCTGACAAAACTAGCAGATTTGAATTTGAAAGCAGAGCTAATGCCTCCATTTTATTTTTTACCACTCGCCCATAAAACATTATTTTCCAATATGTCAGCCTCATTTGGTGGCCAGTGGTCTGAAATCGCAAGTGGAACAAGCAAGCGGAGAGATCTGGACGTTAGTGAGTCCGCCCTTTCAAGCTGGTGTGCCACTTTGTGGACGGGTCTCCCTAAGAGCAGGGGGTCTTAATGACCATTCATCAACGCTCGTTGGCTGATCACTGAGTGCCTTCCTATTCAGTTTATCAAGTCTTGCACATAAAAAGTCAGAATCAGCCTTCTTCAGCTTTGTTAAAGGCAACTAGGAGTAAAATGCTCCATTTGAACCCATTTTGCCCTTGTTTTTTCACTTTGTTAATGCAGCCCTGCTTAAATGAGTGCTTTTATTGGGTCGGTTAGAATATCTGAAACTATTAATTCTCTTGTATTGAATAGCTGGTGGCAGACCAGAGCAGATGGGGTAGGAAGGTATCTGGTTGGGTGTATTGCTTCCAATTAGGATCAATGAGGTTTCAGCTCCTTTGAATTAGCTCACTTAATACCCACTGTGTGAAGTCACAGTGTATCACAACAGCCTGCTCGAAGCCAAGTGGAAAGTTAAGAAGACCTGTGGAAAAGCTCTAACTCAAACTCTCCCTTCCCCAGTGTAGAGAGCTTCCATTAACTGCAAACAGTGTCCGAAGATTCTTAGTCCCTGTTGGTAAGTTAGGTTTGAACTAAGGAAAAGTCTATGAGATAGGGATGGTCTGTTTTGGAAACAAGTGAGAAACACCTTAGAGTAATAAAATGCCACAGTGTCTTTCTAATGAGTTAAATATATTGTCAAAAATTTATGTATTATTTTGGGAGCCAGGCATTCAGTTGTTGACTAAAGTTACTGATATGGAAGGTGATTTTCTTAGATGGCACTCTTTAAAAAAATTGCCTTGAAAATGCTCTGTGTTCTTAATTAAAAGGCATGTGTTAACTAACATGGTTCTTCTAAGGATGATACTTAGCAGTGAAGTCTTTTGTTTTGAATATATTTTAATTTTAAAAAATATCTTTCCTAGTGGTAATTCAAAACAGTGTTTTGCATCAGAGAAAACTTATATAATATTCTTTTTTTCCCACTCACGTATATAAATGGATTCATCATGTTATTGATTATCTATTTTTGTTTTACAATTTGGATTCTAGAGATCTTGGCTCCTTGTACTCTTTTTTTTTTTTTTAATTAAAGGAGAAATTATTTATGTTTAAGTAAGTGTATAGAACTATATGTATCCAGGCTTCCCTGTTCAGGGAGAACTGCCAAGTGAGGTTGGTGCTTTGCTTGCCTCCATGGCTCAAAGGATAAGAGAAGAAAGCTGGTTCCTGGAGAAAATGCTGAGCTAGCCTCAGGTGCATGCACACTCTCTGAGGCCTGTTCTGCAATCAGACTTCTAGGTGAGACTCTCCAGGGATCCAGGTTTTGTTGACGCGGATCAATTTAAAGTGGCAATTACTGTAGTCAGATAACAGCTTAAAAAGCTTTTTTACACATAGAAAAGATACATAATCACATGGCATATGGAAGTTCAATTTTCTGAGCTGTGTTGTAGGAACTTGCAGTGTACCAATATTAAGACCCAGTTTTAAAACCGGATATCATCCAGTTTTCTTCAAATGTATTGCATTTCTGTCCTGTGATTTTCTATTTTAGAAGTGATTCACCATGCATATTGATGAAAGTTGGGTTTCCCCGCTGTGAAAATGTTCTCTTTCTAACTTAGGTATGGTATTAAAAAAAAAATCATTGCCATGTAGCATTGAGTGGCTTTTAAAAAAATACTCTCTTTAAGAATGAAAACCTACAGATTTAGAATGCTGGATTTCATAAAGGTCCTACAGCAGGAGTTAATTGATTATCACACTCATGCCTGCTATAAAGCTTTCTGTCATAAGAATGTTTGAGATCAGCGCGTAACTGTTCTGAAATCCATTACACAGAACCTCATTACAAGTGACATCTAACTAAGATGAACAAAAAGATTGGCCTCATAAATAGAGTGCAGTGTACTATTAGTGACAGAATGGAGTAATCATTATGAATTGTAGTCTTTTTACAAGTTGTCTCTTGACAGTGATGGAGTTTTGAGGGATTCACTCGATGAAACAGCACTTCGTATTGGGGGGCTGTAGAAGTTCTTATTGATTGGCACTGTTCAGCAAAGATGATCTATTTTTAGTTTGTGCAGGGTATGTGTGTGTGCGCTTTGAAGCAGGTTGTGTGCATTCTTGGCTAGAGGTATAGGAAGAGGGAGGAGGCAGAAGTCAAGAGTCACTGCCTCTGATTTCAGATGGGTTTGTTTTTATGCTTTCTTTGAGGCAGCAAGTAGGGGGAGAATCAATCTGATAAGGGCCGGAAGCGTGTCGTAAGGGTAGGGAAGGCACCGGACGAGCTGAAGACTGTGAAGGCAGGGCAAGAGTTAAAGGGGATGCTCCTGGCTGGCTGTTCATTGAGCTTGCGGGCTGGTCGGAGGCTCCTGAGTGGAGTTGTTTCTGTTTATACTGGATTGAACAGCCACTGGAAAGGTAAAGCCCGAGGGCTCTGTCTCATCATGTGCTGTGTTGTGAAAACAAACATGCAGAAACCTAGGAAAGCTGTGCCAGTGTTAAATGGAGGAAGAGTTTTAGAAGTGAACAGAATTTTCCTTCTGCCTGGCATTTTTGTGTGTGCAGAAAAGGCACGCAAGGCAGGCAGGCATATGTTTCTCCTATGAGGCAAGGATGTTTTACAAAGGACTAAAGAGGGACCGCTGAGAGGAAAATAGCCGGCTTTAGATAAAGCACTCTAACAAAGGCTCGTAGTTTTATATATCATGGTGTCCATTAAAGCTTAATAGGGAAGAGCCCATTGAACCTGGCTGGGTATGTGTTATTCATGGGAGGGATAAACATTTAAGAGCGTGCAAAAAAAATCAGAAAGCAGGAGGACATGATTGTTCAGCTTTTGAAAAGGCTTTACAGTGAAGATTTTGTTTTCATCTCCTATGGATCTCTATGCAAGGTAGAGGAGAGGAAGCTAAGCATGTTTGGAGCATATCAACACAGGGATCCCAGGGGGTTAAAAGCACGCTAGTAAAATAAAAGTGGTCTGCTTCTGCGTCTCCAAAGTGTTCTATTTTACACACACTACTGAGAAGCTGACAAAGGGAATGATTCTGATACTTTTGTGCCGTCTGATAAACTGGCACAGTCTACAGGGTCTTGGAACAGGTTTTCTTATGCTGGTTTGGGTTTCCAGTTCAATAAACAAGCTTTGAGGTCCCTGCCTCTGTTTGTTTGTTTGTTTGTTTTTTAATAAAGTGCCCAGTGATGGAACTTTTTGGTTAACCTGTGAACGTGTAAGGGACAGCTCTCCCTGTGAGCCGTGGGAGGGTGGGGGGCAGGTCGCCTTTCTCTTCATTCCGGCAAGATAAGAGTTAACTTGCAAGGGGCTGGGAGGGGGGTGGTGGTGGTGGGGAATGAATTATTCAGCATTTAGCTTATCACTCTGCATTTTTACTTTCCTGTTCTTGGGTGCTCTGGAACTTGCCGAGAGAGGGCCGGGGTAAGGGGAGGCCGGGGTGGCCCACACGTCCCTGTCATTGTTCTGCCTGGAGAGACGGGGCTGGGTTCAAGGCCACATGTGCTCCTGTCATCATCCACATTTCTGCTCCAAGTGCAATCCGGAGTGTCAGCTCTCCATCTGTCCCCGCCTGGCAGGCGCACGCGCCCAGCACCCCGCCTCGGGCTCCGGCGCCCGGCCCCCCTGCCGGCCCCCCTCGCTCTGCCGCCCCGATTCCTGGACAGGAGGCATGAGCCCTGCGCGCGCTTCCTCTTAGGGAAGAGAGAGAGAGAGCCACTCTCGGTGTAGAGGCTGCATTCAGGAATGCCCGGTGAGTGAGCCCCGCTCCGCTTTCTCTCTGTGGTTTGTCAAAGGAAGCAGGCTTACTTTTCATTACTGCTCGGAAAAGAACCTTCTGCCCACAGCGGGCTGTATCTTAAGGTGGGCAGGCAGAGGCTGGGGCAGTGACCGAGGTGGGTGGTGGCATTGAAAAAGAGCCATCAGAATCTGGGTCCAGGGCTCCAAGGGGTGGAAGCCTCGCCTTTAAGACATGGGAGGTGTGTTTGCAAGACTGAGGGCAAGTCCAGCCACGTTATCTGTTGGCCAGAGCAATTCACTGGAGGGATTTGGCTTCAAGTAAGAAGGATGCTTTCTGCTGTGGATTTCGCGACTGTCCTCTGTACCTCGTGTCCTGGGCATTTCATCTGTGGTGGGAGTGTGCAGATCATGATGGAACCCTGGGATAAGGTCTCTTTGGAAAACTGTTGATGTCAGAGAAAGTGAAGGGAGCTTTAGGGACTACCGATTATTTCAGTCTTGTCCTAAATTGCAGCGCTGAGATGTCATCAGGCAAATCGTTGAAATCGGTTAATTAAAAATAGAAAGTCTGCTGAATTACTGATGCTGTTGTGGTCCTGGAAATTTAATGTATGTTAATTTCCTCTGAAAAATATTATTTTTGGAGCCCAGAGTGTTTCTGTGATCGTTGCCAGTGAAGGCTCTGCTTGGGAACAGAGAAGCTTGGTAGAAGCCTGTCGGGGCAAGGGTGTTTCTGTTATTCTCAGGAACGATCTGGACTGCCCTTTGCCTACTTTGAGTAGCAGATCTCAGATTAAAAAGACAAGACAGAGAGAGATCCTCCAGCTGGCTGATTTGTGTGGGTTTTTTGGGCAGCACAGGCAGAAAAGGCTGTGCTTGGCCACAGGGTTTGTGCACCTCACAGATGGTGTTTGGAAACAGTATCTGCCAGTTTTCTACAACCACAGTTGTGTGTAGGTATCGCCAGTTGTTTGAAGAATCTTTTTCCGTTTAGAATGTGTCTTGTAAGTCATCATCAGTGAGCATGCATTTGTGACCGAACTGCGCCTTTTCATTAGTTCCGTGGACGAGGGATGTGTGTGGCTGAAATATGGGAAAAATCAATTTTCAAAAAGACAATGGCTGAGGTCTCTGAAAGGTCATTTTAACTCGTTCAGCACTCACCTTGATTGACATGCACCGAGCAGCTGAGGACGTAATGTGCATGGAGTCTGTGATATGGAAGCTGTGTGAAAAAGTGCTTGTGTTTTTTTTATTCAGCCTGAGTATTGTACAGTTTCATCTGATTTTTACGTCATCAGTCAAATCTGACTTGTTTTTATGCCTTTAATAACTATGTGTCAAATGATCTGATCCGTCAGCATTTTGTAGAGTGTGTATTTTGTTTTGGGAAAGCAGAACCGCGTAATAACCCAAACCCATTTGTGAATGAGGACAAGTGAAAGAGATTAGGTAGGACCCTCGCTATCCCATGTTAATCACGTGATTTTAAAGTATTCTTTGAAGCATCCTCATTTAAAATGCACTGAAGCGTATTTAAGGCTTTAGAATCAGTGATAAGTGTGTTCTAGTCGTTAACATCTGACTAGTTCTAAAGCAGGAACCTGAGGTGTAGGCACCGTTTCTCACGCGCTCCTGCTCATCAGCTGTGTTAGAAAACCTTGTACTTGGGTGCAGAGAACATATTAACGCTGTGACTACAAGCTTGTGCCAGAATGGTGACCCTTGAGCAGTTCTGACACTTGGCTATTTTTGACACCCGTCGGCATTGTTTAACCACTACTCTCGGACTACCTCTTAATAATGTTTTTAGCATATTTTTGTCCATACGTATGTACTTATATTAATGGGCCTTTTTACCGTCTGGGACAGATTTTTTACCTTTCAGTAAGACAATATGTGTACAAGATTAAAAGGACGTATTTCTGGTAATCTGATGATATTGTCACTATTCTAAATCTATATTCACATTTATCATCATCCTTATCACTGTTACCTTTCTTCCACAGGACAGGTGTCAGAATTGGCTCCTGGTTGTCCGAACTTGATGTAACAATTCTCAGATCTAGGACCTTTTTCATAAAAATGGGGGGATGGCTGGAAATAGATGTGCACAAACTGAATTTATTCAAAGATATACCAGTCTGTGGGGATGGGTAGGTAAAGTCTTAGTTTCAGGGCTTTTATAACTTTGTCCGTTTAAAACACAAAACAAAACGCAACGCACTTCAGCTATTGATAACATGCTATTTCAAAAGGAACCAGGAAAAGTCGAAGAGAAGGCCATACGTGCTTTTAAAGAAATAGATGATACTATTTTTATGATTTAACTCAATATAAGGAAATATCATTTTACCGCCTGTCACTTAGTAACAACTAGATCCTTGTGTTTAAGGGAAGAAAAATGTTTGCTTATGAGAAGGCTAGGAGACTCGGGGAATTACAGTATTTCAGGAGGAGATGGCTCTGAGCTTTCTGAAACATTTATATTTTTATGAATCTTGGTATAATATTATCAAAGAACATATGTTGACCTACAAAATACTTTCAGGACTGTTGCCTTAAAAGGACAATAAATGAGCACAGTCTGTGTAGCCCAGAAATACTGCTGTTCCTTCAGAAGATGGCTAGCATTAGGTCAGACCACCCTTTCTCAATGTTCTCAATGGTCCTGCTCTCCAGATGTGACTGGAACTTTTTTAAGTTCAAGTTTCCAAAAAAAAAAAAAAAAGGTTTGTTTTCAAAATCTGGTTTTACTTAAGACAGCTCCATCCTGGAGTGCATTTCATAAATTGCCCACATATTTTTCTTAGCAGAGAACTTAACTGGCTGTAATTTTTAACACATGGCCACATCATGTGATATTTTCAAAACACTTACACATAGCTTTAAGAAGGTCCCTGCAGAAATGATCCATCCTCTCACAGCCGGCCTTTTTTTTTTTAAACAGCATATCTGCATTTTCCATTTAGGAGAGCTATATATTATTAGCTTACATTTTTGGGTAGTAAAACAGTACATTGCTGATTGTAAAACATGGACTTTATTATCTGCTGAAAATTGATTTGGCATTTATAGCCACTGTGTACTAGACTGTTTTTCTGTTTTTAACATCAATGCTTGCAAGCGATGATTTGTGTTTAAACAGAAATGAAATTGCCATGGACAGACAACTGCTAGTGTCCCTTGCAAGTGAACTTTTGGTTAATGCACCTGGTTATGATTTTTTTTTAATAGATGCATCTAAATGCTGTTGTACAAGAACAAGAAAACACAGCAGTCCATGTACTGTCCCTGTGTTTTACCTTGCAAGTTGATTTGCTGTTGTTTTAGGCTTACTCTTTGCTGTAGCACACAAGCCTCCTGCTAGCTATTAAAGACAGCTATATCAGCAGCAAAGATACAATTATAAATGTAGATTGTCCAGACATTACTTTTTTTGTAGCAAGCATTTAGAAGTTCCAGCTTCTTTTTGAACCTTGGCACCAGTTCCCTTTTTCTTTTTAAATTATTTTCTGTTAATATTTCTGAGCATTTTGACCTTTTAGTTCTATGTATTTTAAAATAATATTTGGAAATTTTTACAAGGCATCTTCCTGCACAGTTAATAATAGTCTATTGAAAAAAAGATAATATTTTTTAGAATAAACATTTGCTTAGTAGGCATTATATCGTCCAGAAATGTTTATTAACTGTTTCATCACTACACTGATCTTTGAGGTTTGCAAAGGAGATGCTGTAAAAACCATATTCTGAACAGACTTTGGAATCATCAAAGGAACAAAATACATTTTAGAGCCGGAAGATTGATCTTGAAAGTGCCTTCAGTTTACAGGTGTTGAAACTGAGGCTCAGGTGATTTTGTAAAGTGAGTCGCTTCTCGCAGTTCACTCCTCTCAACGTGCTGCTTCTAAATCCCACATGCATGTTCGGTCCCATTGCCATCTTGGTGTCAGTCGCCCTTTGTCACCTTTTAGTTTCTGCCCTGGATTTCTCTTACCATGTGCTCTCTCCCTGTCTACTCCAGGGCCTCAGGTCCATGTCGGGGAAAACTCAGTAATCACTTGACCTGTGGCAAAGGTGTGCCATCAAATGTATCTTATAGTTGTTTGGAAGTTAGCCTAAATACAATTAATTGTTGAGTACTGAGCAGATTGAATAATCTTCTTGGTAAGGTTGTGACGACTGAGGGCATTCAGGTAGTAGACTTTTGTGGGTTGCTGAAAAATGTACCAGGGGCCAACTCTGGTTCAGTCTCTCCCATTGCCATGCCTTCAAGGAGTTTTGAGTTCTTGTGCTCCAGGCAGAGAAGTAAACAGTAGTTATGATATGGAATAGCAAGAGCCTAGAGACAGGTACAGGAACTCAGAGGGAGGTAGTACCTGATGGGATTAGGAGTCAAGCACAGAGCGGTAGGACATGTGGACCACGGGCTTATGGGCCTTGACTGTCTCCTGCTTCTCCAGATTGGATCTCTGTTAATGTTACTTAATTTTTAGTTTGCTCTTCTTATATTGAGGACAGGATACTGATTTTTGTTTATTAAGTTTTAATATCTGTATGTGACAGTGGGTACGGCATTGCTCGAAAGCAATTTCTTTGTGTACAATTGTGGTTCTTTGGTGGCTGACAGTATCTAGTGGAATACACCATTAACTTAAATGACTCATAACTTGAGAACAATAGGGTTTCACACCTGACCAAGAAGCAGGTTTATCTGGCTGGCTTTCTCAAACAGCTGTTTGCATTAATTAATATTAATGTAAATGTACTTTCTGAGAATGTCTAGCTTAATTATGTTTTTCAACCCATAGAGTTCCAATCAAAGGAAACAGGAAATCCTCTTAATCTCAGAGGGAATGTATAACTGCCATCTCTGAGCAGAATAAATCTCTGATAGTATAGTAAGCCTTTTATTGAAAGCCTGTACATGCCAGGCCCCAAGGCTAGGCACCGTGCATACTTACTAATTCTCACAGCTCTGCAAAGGGTTTCTGTGACCATGGCGTCTATTAATATGGAAAACCGAAGAGCAGGTAAATTAAGCATTTTCCCCGAAGACACATAGATATCATTAAATGGCAGAGAAGGGATTCTCTCTGGTCTGTCAGCTGAGTCTTTATTCCTTTTTTAAAACTTCTCTTTGTTTGTTCATTTTCGGCTGTGCTAGGTCGGCCTTGCTGCACACTTGTAGCTGCGGCGCCCGGCCTTCTCCTGGAGGTGGCATCTTTTGTTGAGAGTATGGCCTCTAGGGCTTGCAGGCTTCAGGAGTTGTGGCCCATGGACTCAGCAGTTGTGACCTGCAGGCTCTTGGGCTTAGTTACCTCGTGGCAAGTGAAATCTCCCTGGACCAGAAATTGAATGCATGTCCCTTGCATTGGCAGGTGGATTTTTGATCATTGGAACACCAGGGAAGTCCTTGTTTTCTTTTTTGCTTTAAAAGGAAGGGTGAGTGTGTTGTGTTTGATGAGAGGATATTTTGTAATGGAAGCTAGGTGGACATGTTTGAAGAGGGATGCTTGAATTTGGAGTTGAGTAGCAGAGAAAGTGGAGTTCTCTGTGCTGGAAACTAAAAATGGAAAATCATTAGCCTCAGTCGTCAAGAGCGATCTTGGGTAAAACAGGTTAGGAGAGTAGTTATTTCTCTGTGTGTTTCTACGCTTGAGAGAATGCAATGGGGAGTAATAGGCGTCAGGGGACTAATGTCCTTATTTCGAAAAGTCTAATAGAAATTGTAAATTGACTCCCTGATCAAGCTGTGTAGGTTAACTAAGATATCACCTTTCTGGGCTTTTGACATGAGGTAATTCTGGCTGTCTTTTGCTGACCAGAACCTCGGATGGAGTATTTTCTGTGTTTTGGACGATAGTAGGAAAATGGAAATCAAACGATGTGTTCAACACATGGGCAAACAAAATTGTTGAATATTGTGTGGTTAAAATTTGTCATGAATGTCGCTCAGTTGTGCCCGACTATTTGCCACCGCATGGACTGTATAGTCCATGGAATGCTCCAGGCTAGAATACTGGAGTGGGTGGCCTTTCCCTTCTCCAGGGGATCTTCCCAACCCAGGGATCGAACCCAGGTCTCCCGCACTGCAGGGGGACTCTTTACCAGCTGAGCCACAAGGGAAAAATATCAGATCTCTTGGTCATGAGGCTGCTGCGTGCCCATGTTCTGCCCCAGGAGGTTCTAGGCAGGCTGTTAGCAGAAAATGAGCCCATTGTAGGAAAGCACATTAACTTTTTTCACCATGCCCCCCCTACCCCGACCACCTTCTAAAAAAAAAAGCAGTTGATTTAAAAATTGTGGGTGGTTTTCCCTAGAAGATTTAACTTCTGTTTTCCACATTTCTCTTTTAAGGGCTAAGTGATAAGTGCAGTCTGTAAAAAGTCTCACTTTATTAGAGGGATTCTTTTAATTCTGTGTGGTTTACTAACATTGTACCGTGTACTTTGATGCTCACGCAAGAAAGTAAATTTGAAAGTATTGATGAGAACATGATGCTGTAAAGAGTTTGGCCTTAAGAGCTATGTAATTAGATAGGCAGAAATGCTCTTTAGGAAGAGGGATGTTAGAGGGTGTCTTTATCGTGTGTTTATGGCTTTAACAAGAGTCTTAAAGACTTTGACAAAATAAACAGACCATTCTTAATAATCAGGGATGATTGTGATGGGGTGCTAAGTTATTTAGAACTTTGGGAAAGACAGTTGCACTTCTGAGCGTATCATTCCTTTACATTTGAACTTTGCATGATTTAAACTTCCCTTCCTTCCTCTGGACTTGTTTGGTTTAATGATGCTCGAGTTATTGGGAGGAAAATGCATAATAAAATTTGAGGGTCCTGTGGTAACAATTTATATATTCTTTCATTTGAAATGCTTAACATGTGTCCCAACAAAGATATGACTGGAACAAAGAAAGGCCTTGAATCTGACACTTTCCCTGTGAAATAGGCATTGTTTCCTCTTTATAGTGTTTCTGTCTGAACCTGCATACTCGCACTTATGGCAACATCTCATTTGAAAGGTCTGTTAATATTTATTTTTTTTCTTTCTTTCTGCTCTAGTATTAGTTGTATGAGACAGCCTAGAGACAGGAAAATATTAAGGAATCAAAAGATGTTTTTTTTTTGTCCGTAGAAAGCACTTTATTTTCTTCCAGTCTTTCTGCAGTGTTCTTAATCACTAGTTTATAGCATATAGGATAATAGAAGCCAGTGGGAAAACCTCACTTGTCAGTTACCCAAGCGTCTCTTGTGTACCAGTGTTTGCTTGTGTGTGCTGTGCTTAGTTGCTCAGTCGTGTCCAGCTCTTTGAGACCCCATGGACTGTAGCCCTCCCAGGTTCCTCTGTCCATGTGGATTCTCCAGGCAAGAATATCGGAGTTGCCATGCTCCCCTCCAAGGCATCTTCCCAACCCAGGGATCAAACCAAGTCTCCCACATTGCTGGCTGATTCTTTAGCGTCTCAGCCACCAGGGAAGCTTGCTGGTTATGAAATTAAAAAAAAAAAAGGAAAGAAAAGGTATATATAGATGTGATCAAGCTTTCACAGATTTTCAAGTTTTTGTACAATTTAAGAGTCTTTCTAAAGAACTTTGCTGAAAAAAAAGTTACCTGTTGTTATGTAACTATTTGCTACATAGAGGAATATCTTTCTGAGTGTCCCCCCCCCCGCCCC